>SEYY01003990.1:30000-35000 GCA_009176605.1 Armadillidium nasatum
TTGGTTTGTGGTTATGCGTCTGTTCTATTCGCTTGAAAAGGTCTGTTCCTTTTTCTTGTATTTTTGTGTTTGTCCTATTTGCGTTGTGTTTATGGGTCTGTTCTACTCGCTTGAGTTCACTTGTCTGTTATTTTTGGCTTTTGGTTATGCGTCTGTTCTATTCGCTTGAATAGGTCTGTTCCTTTTTCTTGAATTTATGTGTCTGTCCTATTCGCTTCTGCTCGCTTGAGTTCACTTGTTTGTTATTTTGGACTTGTGGTTGATTATCTGTCTGTTCTATTCGCTTGAATTTGTCTATTCCTTTTGTTTGTATTTGCGTATGTCCTATTCGCTTGTGTTTATGGGTTTGCTCTACTCGTTTGAGTTTACTTTTCTGTTATTTTTGTCTTGTATTCATGTATTCATGTATATCTGTTTTATTCACTTGTATGTATTTTTTTTGTTTGCATTTATGTGTCTGCCCTATTTACTTGAACTTACTGTTCTTATCTCTTGTATTTATGGGTCTGTTCTATTCTCTTGAATTTAACAGTCTGTTTTTTTTTGTTTTTTTTGAGTTTATGGGTCTGTTATTTTCACTTGAATTTACTTTATGTTCTATTCATTTATTTACGTGCCTCTTCTTTTTAGCTTATATTTTACATGTCTGTTCTATTCTCCTATAAGTGCATGTCTGTTCTTTTTGCCTATATCTGTGTGTTTGTTCTTTTTGACTGTATCTACATGTGTTCTATATATCTGTATATAAAATTCATTTATTTTTTACGCTGCTCGAGTTTAGGTCTTCTTGGCTGTTCTATTCACATGAGTTTACGTGTCTGTTCTTTTTGCTTGTTTATGGGTATGTTCTTTTTCTTGTATTTATGTTTGTTTTTTTTCTTTGTATTTACTTATCTGTACATTTCGCTTTTATATGCTTCTGTTCTTTTCGCCTGTATCTACATGAATGTTCTGTATATCTGTATCTAATTATACGGCAAATCTGAAAATTTGTCTGTTATTTTGACTTAAATTTAAAGAGTCTGTTAAATTTTTCTGCACTTAAATAATCAGTGATTCATTTATTTTATTTTGAGACTCTAAATGGTTACATATTCGTGTCTATTCGCTTATCTATATGTCTGTTCTTTTCACCTGTATTACCTTGTCTGTTCTCTTCGTCTTTATCTTTATATATGTTCTGTATTTTTTTTTTATCTAATTATTCATTGAATTTTAAATTCATTTCATTCATTTTCATTTTTGAAACTCCAATTGTTTACATTTCCTGTTTGTTCTGTTCATTTGTATTTTGTACGCCTGATTTATTTAATTGTATGTATTCAAATGTTCTTTATGCTTGTATTTCAGTGTCTTTTCCTTTTGATATTTAACATGAATATTCATATTCAATACACTGAAAAAAAATTGTCCTAACGAATCGTTGGGACAAGTGGCAAAAAAAGTTACAGTAAAATTTTCAATAGAGAAAAGACATGTTTAAGCATAAAAAAGTAGCTTCACCGATTTATGTTTTTCTAATAAGAAAATAACTGAAAAAAAATTTTTGTTGTGACATTTTAACCACTTGTCCCAACGATTCGTTAGAACAATTTTTGTTGCAGTGTGATCATGAATAAAGGATGAAAAAATGAAATAAAATTAAAATTCATTTAAAAATGAACTTTCCCTTCCCAAGTTCAGAATTAATTTGGTGGAGGTGCTACAAATAGGAAAAAATAAGATACTCTTGGAAAACGCAATTCTTTCTAGTATTATATTTCTAACAAATATGAAAGAAAAATATTAATTATTCATTGAAGATAATTTGTCATTTTAATTTTTAGAGTAAAAAAAAGAAAAAAAAAAAAAAAAAAAAAAGAAAAGAAAATAAAAAAAATAAAAATAAAAAAATGAAAGCATTTTTTTAGGTAAACTTTTTTTTCCAGAGGCGTCATATATATATATATATATATATATATATATATATATATATATATATATATATATATATATATATATATATATATATATATATATATATATATATATATATATATATATATAATATATATATATATATTATTATTATTTAAACCCATAGGTTGACCAATGCAAATTGAGATATTGCACTTTATTTACAAACACCAATTCATGCAATTTATGAAAAATATACACAAAATTAGGAAACAAGCTTTCGCTCCTTTTCAGAGCCTCTTTCAGGTATCACTGATGCGACGATCTTCCTTTCGTAATTCCAGGTTCTCATGATGGTAGTTGGTTGTTGTATAACTTGTTAAAGAATGGAGAGCGGAACATGATAAAATTTTGCAAATGATCGATTTTGTAGTCACCTTCACTTTGATTATAGTTAGGTAGATTTTTGATACAGAAGGCTTCGGTTATTTTTCTTTTATTATATTGTTTATATGTTTAATGGTACAACTATCCTTTAGATTAATAATATGGTTATTTTCTTGTCTATGTGTGTGAGGGCTGAGTTTTGGTTTCTGTTTGTAGGTCATATTTATGCTGGTATAATCTTCTATTGTAGTCAGTGGTTTCCCCTATATATTTCAGATTACAACCCGAACAAGGTATGCTGTAGATACAGGGGGGGTTTGTATTAGGGGCTTTTGGGGGTTTGAATACTTTTTTTAAAATAATATTGTTGGATGGGACTAAGGGTATGTTTTTTGGAATTACTTTTTTTAATTGTTTTATGTTTATGTGTGGTATGGGTAAAAAGTTTTTTACTATTGTGGGTTCATTTATTTTTATGGAATAGAATTTAGTTTTTGCTTTTCTAAATGATTTGTTGATTATGTGCATGGGGTATTGTAACTTAATAAAGGTGTTCATCAGCAAGTCGGTTTCAGTTTTTAAAAAAGCAGGAGAGCAGATCTTTAAGGCTCGAAGATATAGGGAGGAGAGAGTGGCGATTTTTGTATTAGTTGTATGTGCAGAGTACCAATGTATATAGTTTGGTGACGAAGTTGGCTTTCTAAATATGGTATAAGAGAGTTTTGTGGAGTGATCCCACATCGTAAGTGTGTCCAAAAAGGGTAAGGAATTTGTTGTGGGAGGGGGGATTTCCAAAGTAAATTGAATGTTGGGATGAATGTTATTTATATGGTTGAGGATGTGTAAGTAATTCCAAAAGACATACCCTTAGTCCCATCCAACAATATTATTTTAAAAAAAGTATTCAAACCCCCAAAAGCCCCTAATACAAACCCCCCCTGTATCTACAGCATACCTTGTTCGGGTTGTAATCTGAAATATATAGGGGAAACCACTGACTACAATAGAAGATTATACCAGCATAAATATGACCTACAAACAGACAACCAAAACTCAGCCCTCACCATACATAGACAAGTAAATAACCATATTATTAATCTAAAGGATAGTTGTACCATTAAACATATAAACAACTATAATAAAAGAAAAATAACCGAAGCCTTCTGTATCAAAAATCTACCTAACTATAATCAAAATGAAGGTGACTACAAGATCGATCATTTGCAAAATTTATCATGTTCCGCTCTCCATTCTTTAATAAGTTATGCAACAACCAACTACCATCATGAGAACTGGAATTACGAAAGGAAGATCGTCGCATCAGTGATACCTGAAAGAGGCTCTGAAAAGGAGCGAAAGCTTGTTTCCTAATTTTGTGTATATTTTTCATAAATTGCATGAATTGGTGTTTGTAAATAAAGTGTAATATCTCAATTTGCATTGGTCAACCTATGGGTTTAAATAATAAATAATAGATATAAACGGAGTGAATATAACTCAAAAATTAATAAATAGTATATATATATATATAAATATATATAAAGGCGAGTGTGTTTGTGATGGTTTCAGACAAACTGGGTTAGGACGGTCCCACTAAACCTCCGACGGTCACTATCATCATCACATCTTTAAAGTCAACTCTGCAGAGTTGACTTTAAAGCCAACCTATCAGTATGAGTATAAACACTAAATATATTGTTTGTAGTTTAAGCACCTGTAATAAACTTATACGTAAATGGTATAATGATCTTAGAAGTTATAAGAAACTTATATGTAAATGATCAATAAGATTAGAAGCTATAACAAACTTATAGGTAAGGGATACAATGATCTTAGAAGCCATAAGTAACTTATATGTAAATGATCAATGAGATTAAAAGCTATAATAAACTTATATGTAAGTGATACAATGATCTTGGAAGTTATATGAAACTTATATGTAATGATCAATGATGTTAGAAGCTATAACAAACTTATATGTAAGTGATACAATGATCTTGGAAGTTATATGAAACTTATATGTAATGATCAATGATGTTAGGAGCTATAATAAACTTGTTGAAAATAATTTCCAGAATAATTTTATAAGAGTTAAATTCTTTGAATAATACTAGTTGGTAACTTCTACTTTCTTGAATGATTTCTATTCTTAAAATTAATATTTCCTGTAATGTTATATTATCATATAATGTTATGTAATTCTAAACCGTTATCAGGGCTATCAATTTCTTCAAAATATTGTAACGGGAGACGAAACGTGAGTCCACCATTTTGATCCAGAAGGAAAATGACTCTCAATGGAATTCAGATACCCAAGCTCACCTGGCGTACGAAAGTTTAAGACTCAACCCTCGGGTGGTAAATTCATGCTGACAACATTCTGGTATATGGAGAGCCTCGTCTATTCGGAATATCTGCCGAATGGCATGACGATCGTTATTGGGAAACTCTCCAGAAATTGAAATCCGTCGAATAAGATTAAACCGAACCGTTTACCTCCTGCATCATAACAACGCTCGACCACATTGCAGTGCTCAGGCTCTTCAGAATCTTCAACTCTCTTGAACTTGGAGGTTATTGATCACCCTCCCTACAATCCTGATCTTGTCCCCAGTGATTTTCACCTATTCCAAAGTTGAAGGAGAGTCTCCGGGGAGTGAGATTTGCTTCAGATGATGAAGTTGAAGAAAGACGTGGCAGACTGGTTCCGGAAAACA
>SEYY01003990.1:82500-85000 GCA_009176605.1 Armadillidium nasatum
TTTTTTTCACTTTCTTTGACTTAAATATTACAAACACTGTGTATCGGAAATGCTGGTATTTGTTTTGGGTATAATATTTTTTTTTAACTCTCGTGGAAATAATAATAATAATAATAATAATAATAATAATAATAATAATAATAATAATAATAATAATAATAATAATAATAATAATAATAATAATAATAATAATAATAATAATAATATATTATTATTATTATTATTATTATTATTATTATTATTATTATTATTATTATTAGAAGAAGAAGAAGAAGAAGAAGAAGAAGAAGAAGAAGAAGATGAAAAAGAAGAAGATAAAGAAAAAAGAAGATAAAAAGAAGATAAAGGAAGAAAAAGAAAAGGAAAAAAGAAGAAGCTTTAAAAAAATAGTAAACTAGTAAAGTTACTCATGTAAAATTTTTGTCATCTGCTTGTTCGAATGTTTAAAATTTTGCAGATATTCCACTGATGGTGTTATCCACAGACATTACTAAACTGTTCTACTTTTCCACAGTCGCTGTTCGAATTCAAGCTCATCAGATAATCTGTAGGTCATTCTGTGTTCATGTCATCAATATAGGGACTCATCTCCCTCTTAGTGAATCCTTAGAAGCATTGTGCTTCATGCCACTCCTTCATTCGAATGAAGTAAATAAAAAAAATTTTCTTAAAAAAAAAAAAAAAAAAAAAAAAAAAATTCCAGAAGTGAAATAAATTATAGACTTCGTCACCTCTTTCTAAGTTCATCCTTTGATGAAAGGTTAGGTTAGGTTAGGTAAGGTTAGGTTTGGTTAGGCTAGGTTAGGTTAGGTAAGGTTAAGTTAGGTTTGGTCAGGTTAGGTAAGGTTTGGTTTGGTTAGGTTAGGTTAAGATTAGATTAGGTTTGGTTAGTTCATCTGGATGAGGAAGTTCCCTCCTTCAAGGAAGATGATTATTACAGGTGAATACAGTAAAATAACTTTTAATCATAACACTACATAAAATCACTCATTGTACCCCTGTTGTTGACGTTCGTCCAGACATTGCGAACACTTTGTTCTACTGTGATACGTATGTTCTGCTGAGTACCTCGCAGGATCGTATTACTAGTTCTGCCGAGGCGAATCAACAATCATGTCAATAGTATGAATATCTTTCTATAGATATAAACCCCATAACTTGTTAAAGATAAGAGGTTACTATAATGTCACTATTACTTTTATGCTTTCTCTATACCATAAGTGAATGGGGGAAAAATGAGATAAAAAGCAGCCACTCACTGGTCGGAAATGTTCGTGGGCCATGCATGTATTTTCAATTGGTTTTTACACCCAAAATTTTGTAGATGCCATACTATAGGAGCTCCAAAAATACAGCAACACAAATTTAATATCCATACATACAATCCTATATACATAATACATAAATTACCCACTACAAATACTTTCTATATAAAGGTATGTCCAAACATAGGTTAAAATTTTACAATAAAAAGAACAAACAAACATTAAATTTGTTTGCCCGTTTGTTTGTGCGTTCGTTTATAATTGTTTAAAGAGCGGAAACCTTTTTTTTTTTTTTTTTTTTTTTCTTATTTTAAATTTCGTGTTTGACTTTAATTACAAGATTAATTAACTAAATTTTTTACTTAAAATAAAAACGGATTTTAGAGAATTTATTTTCAAAGTTTGTTTTTAAACAAAAAAAATTTTTTTTTTTCCTCTCTCTCTCTCTTCCATTTATTTATTTTCTTTTCTTAAATGGTGAAAGAAACAAATAAACAAGTATATATATATATATATATATATATATATATATATATATATATATATATATATATATATATATATATATATATATATATATATATATATATATAGGTTCTTCAACAGAAGGTTCATAGCTTTAGGTTAGGTTACGGTTAAATTAGGTAAGGTTTGGTTAGGTTAAGTCAGGTTGATAGTTTTAGGTTAGGTTAGGTTAGATTACGCAAATATATATTTTGTATTTTGATAAATTAATAAGTATAATTATTTGAACATTTACCTCCTTTAGAATACTTTGGAGTTATAAACTAGCTTCCTTCTGTGAAAGTAACAAGATAATATATATATATATATATATATATATATATATATATATATATATATATATATATATATATATATATATATATATATATATATATATATATATATATATATATATATATATATATATATATATATATATACCTACATGATGTGTACGCGTGGTGGGACGTGTCAACACTATATATATAGACTGTGGAAAATGAAATATATATGAAGTGCATTGCAGCACAAAATGCAAATAATATTTCAACTTTTTAAATATATTCAGAAAAGTTTATAGCAAGCGGCTTGTTTTCATTTGCAAAATGAAACTATGCACAATTCTTCTCCACCTCTCCTCTCCCCCACTCATATATATATATATATATATATATATATATATATATATATATATATATATATATATATATATATATATATATATATAT
>SEYY01003991.1:0-17500 GCA_009176605.1 Armadillidium nasatum
ATTTCTAGCGTTTTCTGAGTCTATAACTGCTAAAAGTTTTTTTTTTTTTTTTTTTTTTTTTTGACCCTTTTCAAATGAATGTCGGGCCAAACCACTTTTCGGAATAACTTGAAATTTGGATGTATATTCATAATTCTATTGGCAACGAAAACATGTAACAGACATATGTTCCCAGAGTTATAGAAAAAATGTTATAAGCCCAAAACTGAACAACTATAGAAATAAAATCCACATTTTCGGTCAATAAAATTAAAAACAAAACTATAACTAAAACATTCCTTATTTTAGGAGGGTGCATAGAGGAGGGATGGGGCTACAAATTCTTCTCTATACTTTATTCGATGCGAGTCGTTGGTTTCGAGATATAGCCTCTCAAAAAAAGGTCCATTTTTGACCAAATTTCAAATATTTCCAAAGTTTGAGAGGCTATATCTCTCTTCAACCAAAAACATTTAATAATGCACTAAATAAAAATTGCAGCCCTGTCCCTCCTCTAAACAATATCCAAAAATAAAAAAAATAATAGGTAGCGTATTTTTTAAATAATTTTTTTCTCGGGAAGGGTACGATTTTTTTTTTTTAAATTTCGTGCTTATATCTTTTTTTCTAGATGTGATATCAAAAATCTGTTCTCACCAATGCAAGAAATTGAGGCTAAGATTATTCAGTTAAATTTTCAGCTCATGTGGACTAGTGGTTTGACCCCGTTATTCATTTTTTTCAACTTTATGTCCAAATAACTTTCCAACCGTTATAGACTCAGAAAAATGCCCAAATTCAACTCAGAACTTTGGGAAAAATGCATATTCCCTGAAAATTTCAGCTCAATCAGTCAAATAAAAAAAAAAATTAAACAATATAAGAAAATTAAGATATTTCTTCTTGCTTTTTTAAAATTTTCTCTTTTTTTCTGTTTCTTTTGACTACTCCTTTTCTGCTAGTGAATGTTCATTTTTGTGTTTTGATTTTATGCCCCCATAAAGATTTGGTTGAAAATTTTTTACTTATACCACCCGGAGGTTCTCTTCTAATTTTCTGACTGCAGATGTTACATTTAGCTATTTCGAGCCTATCCTGAAACATTGTAAAGTACTTCCATACTGCTGAAGCTGATATTTTAACCATATTGATTGAAAGTATAAAAAAAAAAAAAAAAAAAAAAATAATTTTTTAATTTTTTTTTTTTTTTTTTTTTTTTTTTTTTTTTTTTTTTTTTTTTTTTTTTTTTTTTTTTTTTTTTTTTTTTTTTTTTTTTTTTTTTTTTTTATCTTACATTTTTTCAAACTTTACTTTGTGGGCTTATAGGTAAAGCTGTTGAATCACTATTAAGAATCAAATTTTTTTTTTTATTTTTTTTTAAATTTCTGGACTTTTTATTATACAAAATCTGTAATTTTCTGACATTTTTTTAGAGAAACTGCTCATAATCATTAATTTAAGTGAATGTTGGCTATTCTACGCCTTTCTTATAATTAAATAAACCTCAATTAACTTTATATCTAATTGTTATAACCCAAAATTTTAGTGCTTTTGAGCTCTTCACAAATTTTAGGCAACCCCGGGCAGAACCCCGGCCCGGCTAAATTCCAGCTCCGGTCGGTCCATATATATATATATATATATATATATATATATATATATATATATATATATATATATATATATATATATATATATATATATATATATATATATATATATATATATATATTTTACTCTGGTGGGCAAAGATCAGAGGCCTACCAAATTTCCACCAGAGAAATTAGCAAATCGGGATCCTGGTCAGATTAAAGGCCGACATGTTCCAAGACACGGTGTTTAAAGGTGTGGAAGTCATTGAAAATTGGGAAATAGATGAAGGAAGTGTGTTCCAGACTTTATCAGTAGAGTATATGTAAGATTGAGCATAACGGTTAAGACTGGGGTCATAGAGTTGGACAGAGAAAGGATGAGACTGTATAGAAAGACGTGTCGCACGAGCCCTTTTCAGTGGAGGAGGTATGCGACGAGAGAGTTCACAAGAGCAGTGTCCTTTGTAATAGCGATAGTATAGAGAAAGTGACGCAACAGTTCGACGGGTAAAAAGAGATTGAAGAGAATTAGTGAGAGCAGAAGAGTTGATAAGACGAAAAATCCTAGATCCACCTTCTCAAGAAGAGCTGTATGAGTGGAACTGCCCTAGATGTGTGACGCATAATCCATACAGTGGCGAACCATACTCCTATAAAGAGAAAGCAACTGGGGTGGCGTGAAAAAATTCTCAATCCCTCTTAGAAGCTTTCTTAGAAAGAGAAGTAATGTGATCTTTCAAGACAGATTACGAGAAAAAGAAACACCAAGAATATTAAGGAGAAATGAAGGTTTGAGATGTGTGTTTTCGAAAAAGATATCATAGTTGTGTGGAAGATTGTGTCGAGTAGAGAGATGAAGAAATTGAGTTTTTGAGGCATTGAAAACAACCATATTTTCTCTGCCCCAATTTGAAATAGATCAGAGGTTAGTTGCTCTTTGCATCTATTAACTGTATATAGTCCCTATTTCTTTCAAAATGAAAAGAGTAGTGAAGGGTGGAGTCTTCGGCATAGGAGTGGATAGGAGATGAAGTAACAGAGAGAATGTCAGTAATGAAAAGCAGAAAAAGTGTTGAGGATAGGACAGATCCTTGAGGAACACCCTTATTAATAGATTTATTGGATGAACAGTGACCATCTACAACAGCTGCTATAGACCGACCAGAAAAGAAATTAGCCAGAAGGCCACAGAGAGAAGGATAGATTCTGAAAGAGGGAAGTTTGAAAATCAAAGTCTTATGCCTGACTCTATCGAAAGCTTTCAAAATGTCCAGCGCAACAGCAAAAGATTCACCGAAATGCCGAAGAGAGGAAGACCAAGAGTCTGAGAGAAGGGAAAGAAGATCACCAGTTGAGCGTTTCTTACGAAAGCCATACTGGCGATCTGAGATAAGATTAGAAGAATTGAGATGTTTCCAAATCTTCCTGTTAAGGATAGATATGAAACCTTTAGAATGAACGGAAGTTAATTAAATTGGACGGTAGTTAGAGGGTTGAGATGAGTCAACCTTTTTCGGCACCGGCTGAATGAGCGCACATTTCCAGCAAGAAGGGAAGGTTGAAGTAGAAAGACATAGACGAAATAGTTTACCGAGGCAGGGAACAAGCTCGGAAGCACAAATTTTGAGAACCATTGGAGGAATACCATTAGGACCGTACGCCATTTTAGTGTTAAGCTCAGAGAGAGCAGGAATGACATCTTTAGAAAGAAATTTTAATTTTAGACATAAATGATTTTGAGGGGTTTGAAGGAGTAGGAACAGCTCCGGAATCGTCTAAGGTTGAATTAGAGGCAAAAGTTTGAGCGAAGAGTTCAGCATCAGAGGAAGGTAAAATGGCAGTTGAACCGTCAGAAGATACTAGAGGAGGGAAAGAGGAAGAAACAAAATTAGAGTAGACATTTTTTGCAATATGCCAGAAAGAGCGTGAAGAAGAGGAACCAGAAAGATCATTGAATTTTCTACGGAGAAAAGAATTTTCAGTGTTAGAAAGGATATATTTTGCACGATTCCGGGATGCAATATAAGTTTCATACGTTTCTGGAGCTTGAAGATGACGTAATTCCTGGAAGCAGCATCCCTGCGGTGGATAACGCAGGAAAAAGCCTAGTTAAACCAAGATCTGTTAGATTTAGTAGAATGGAAAGAATATGAAATGTACGCCTCCATGCCAGAGAGAATCACCTTGATTATGCCCTCTGAACACTCAGAGGGACCCCTCCCACGGAAACAGTAATCACTTCCATGGAAAATCAGAAAAGTACAACCGCAAGTCAGACCAGTGAGTGTCACCGAAATGACAGAAACGTTTCCTTCCCGAAGGGGGGAACCATTCTTGCAGAAGACTTGAAGAGACAGGACCATATATATATATATATATATATATATATATATATATATATATATATATATATATATATATATATATATATATATATATATATATATATATATATATATATATATATATATATATATATATATATATATATATATATATATATATATATATATATATATATATATATATATATATATATATATATATATATATATATATATATATATATATATATATATATATATATATATATATATATATATATATATATATATGGATCCATATTTATACTAAATAAAATGATTCAAATAGACGTTTCCTTCTTAAACGATCAAAATCATTGATATGTTCATAGAACACATTATTTCTAACAATTTCTCTTTTTTCCTTTTTCTTTTTTTTTTATCCTCAAGTCCCGAATAGCGAGTGCCGGTGTCTCTAATACGAACTAATTTTTTCCTTTCCGACGTTGTATTGGTGTGAGTCATCGGTTGGCCTCGGGCTTTTACGTTTTAATCTGGCGTCTAAATCGGAGGATGCGTTTTTGTCTAAGTAGATTCAGAGATTTCTTTTATTAAAAAATTATTAGCGAAATATTCGATATCATCTTAATACTCAATTTATTGCAAATAAACTATGATTTAACTCATTACTAACTGGTCTAAATGATAAAATCTTTACTTACATAAACGCACACACACACACACACGCATATATATATATATATATATATATATATATATATATATATATATATATATATATATATATATATATATATATATATATATATATATATATATATATATATATATATAATATGTGTGTGTGTGTGTGTGTGTGTGTGTGTGTGTGTGTGTGTCTGAAAGGAAAATGCAAGAGCCAAGAGTTTGGAAATTATAATAGAGAGTTATTATAATTTTATAATTAGAGAAGCATTGATTTAGATGAAATAATTACGAGTAATTTTGTAATTATCTTTAAAGATGAAGGTACAAAACTCTCTTCTTTGGGATCGAGTTTGATAAAAAGTAGGAATAATTCTTAAAAAAATAATTATTAATAAAATAATATTTGCAGTTTCGTGTCGCCAAAATTTTCCCCCCTTTTTTAAAATTTTTTTTATATTTTTTTATTTTTATTTTTATGGGTAATTGCAGCATCGATTGGTAAGCAACAGGTAATTATTATTTAATTGCCTTAAAAATATTTAAGGTTTTTTGTTTTTGTCATTTTTTTTTATCAGTATGACTAAAATTCAAATTTTTGAACAAAAATTCCCTTTTTTTTTTTTTTTTTTAAATTTCTTATTTATTACACCCTTTCATAAATGTCTCTCCCCTTCTACAAAGAGGGAGATCTACCACTACCCCATATTGTATTACCCCTCTATTTCCTTCCACAAATTTCTTTCAAATAAATGAAGACTTCTTTCCTCTCCTATTTTGTTTCCAGAAGATAAACAAGAAGCAAAAATTTTCCGAAGCTGACCTTCGGCACTCAGTGGCACCTTCCTGAAGTAAATTACTTACCTTTCGTGCCATACCTAAAATCCTTTAGCTCAGGGCATGTCGCTATTCCTATGAAAGACAAGGTCATGGAATAGGACTATTGCTTATTTTGATTTCTTTACACGTATGTTAACTAGATTTACTGCTGTGAATTAAAAGCTGTTAGTGGTATATATATATATATATATATATATATATATATATATATATATATATATATATATATATATATATATATATATATATATATATATATATATATATATATATATATATATATGGTAACCTTTCTAACATGTTTGAACTTGAATTGACCTGCCTGTGACCTACTATCTTAGCTTTGTAAGTGTGGCAATATCACGTACTCTAATAATAATAATAATAATAATAATAATAATAATAATAATAATAATAATAATAATAATAATAATAATAATAATAATAATAATAATAATAATAATAAATCGGAAGAAGAAAAAGAAAGATAAGAATTTCAAAAAGAAAGAAAAAAAAAAACAAGAATAAGGAAAACAAAGAGTAGAAGAGATTGATAGGAAGAAGAAGAAGAAGAAGAAGAAGAAGAAGAAGAAGAAGAAGAAGAAGAAGAAGAAGAAGAAGAAGAAGAAGAAGAAGAAGAAGAAGAAGAAGAAGAAAGATTGAGAGGAAGAAGAAGAAGGTGTGTTTCAGTTATATGTTGCTCTCTCATTCTTTATATATATATATATATATATATATATATATATATATATATATATATATATATATATATATATATATATATATATATATATATATATATATATATATATATATATATATATATATATATATATATATATATATATATATATATATATATATATATATATATATATATATATATATATATATATATATATATATATATATATATATATATATATATATATATATATATATATATATATATATATATATAATATATATATATATATATATATATATATATATATATATATATATATATATATATATATATATATATATATATATATATATATATATATATATATATATATATATATATATATATATATATATATATATATATATATATATATATATATATATATATATATATATATATATATATATATATATATATATATATATATATATATATATATATATATATATATATATATATATATATATATAACACACGAGTAAACAAGATAAGGCTATACAGATATAAAAAATATTACCTCTTTATATATATATTACGTAGGAAATAAGAAGCGAATTTCTTCAAAATATTTATTCCCTATCAGAGATTCTTCTACAATATTTTAATAAAAAATATTCATTAATTAAGCATGGTTGTTGAATGGTCAAAAAAGCCTCCTGATCGGACCCCGCTTGGTCTTTAATTGGTTGGCCATAAAAAAGCCAAAAATATGGCCATGTTTATTGGACCTTCTCTCATTTATGGCCCACAGAAAACTCATTAAAAATGCTTAGATGTCAATTTTTATATTAAAATGGTCAGGTTTTCTAGTTTATAATAATAATAATAATAATAATAATAATAATAATAATAATAATAATAATAATAATAATATTATATATTTATATTATTTTATTTTTGTAAAATAAATACGGTATATTTACACTCCGGTATGTATATAAATTAATAAGTAATTAAAAGAACACGATTTTGAAGAGAGAGAGAGAGAGAAGAAAGAGGAAAAAATTAAAATAATTAATTTTATATTTAAAAAAAATATTTAAAAATTTTTTTTTTTAAATTAAAAAAATAATATATATATATATATATATATATATATATATATATATATATATATATATATATATATATATATATATATATATATATATATATATATATATATATATATATATATATATATATATATATATATATAATATATATATATATATATATGTGTGTGTGTGTGTGTGTGTGTGTGTGTGTGTGTGTGTGTGTGTGCTTTAGTATTCGTAGGTTTAAAAAATAATAATAAAATAATAATTTTTCCCATTTTTTTTCTGAATCTCGTTAGATGTGCATTGACTCTAAAAAACCCTTGGAGACAATGTTGCTTTTTTATTTTTAATTTTCTTTTTTATTATTTAACGAGATTACGAAACTGAAACAGAAATCGTTTAAAAATTGAACAGGAAATAACAAATCGAAGGCAAAGATTTTTCTCATGTTGTTTTTACGTCTATTTAATTATTTTCATTTGAAAAAGGTATTTGGCAATCGTTAAATTGGTTTATGTGACTGAATTATGTTGTCTCCATTATTCTCTCTCTCTCTCTCTCTCTCTCTCTCTCTCTCTCTCTCTCTCTCTCTCTCTCTTTCTCTCTCTCTCACTCTCTTTTATCTCTTTCATCTCTATCTAACTATCTATCTATTTATCTATCTATTTTTCTATCTGTCTATCTATTTTTTATCTCTCTCTGTCTCTTTCTCTGTCATAATCTATTCTTTCTTTTCTCTAAATTTTTCTCATTTTTCTCTTTCTTAAAATATATATATATATATATATATATATATATATATATATATATTATATATATATATATATAATATATATATATATATATATATATATATATATATATATATATATATATATATATTAAAGAGGGAAGCTACGAGGTCAAAAGAAACAGTGAAAAAGGAGTAGGTCAAAAAGCTAGCAGAAAACATTAAGGAGAGGGATAAAATATTTTTAACTGAGGTAAAAAAGGTGAGGAGAAGGTGGTGTGAGTTAAGGGGAAGGATGGTGAATTAATACAAGGTGAGAAGGAGGTAAGAGAGAGATGGAGAAGGTACCCTAGTGAAGTGTTGAATGAGGAGAGAGTGATTAGAAAACAGGAAATGGTGGAGGGTAATGAGGAGGTAGTGACTGGAGAATAGGAGAGGAATATTAGGAGGAAGGATTTGAAAGTAGCGGTAGGAAAAGTGAAAAAAGTGAAATTAAGCAGGTAGGGACTGTTTATATGGGTAGAAAATGAGGGAGGGAGCTGAAGAGATGGTTGATTATAATGTTTAAAATTAATTGTGAATTTGGGAGAGCTCCTCAGTAGTGGCAGGATGCTTACATAATGCTTATATAAAAAAGGATAAGATGTTGTGTAAGTATAATAGATGGATAAATCTGTTGAGGGTGGTAGGGAGGATTTAGGGGAGGATATTAATGACAAGAGTGAAAGGATTAACAAAAGAGGGGATGGATGAGGAACACGGAAGTTTTAGAGAGGGTATAGAGGATGTGTGAACCAGGTGTTTGCAGTGAGGATGATTGGTGATAAATTGCTTAAGAAAGATAAAGCGGCGTATTTTATAGTAGGAGGAACTTGTACGAGGTATTGAGAGGGGGTGAGGGTGGGGATGGAGGGAGGTTTTTGATAGGGATAAAAGCATTTTATTAAAACTGTAAATGTGACTGAAGGTGTGGAGGGGGGGAAGTTGACGGATTGATTTAGCGTAGGAGTGGAGCTGAGACAGGGGTGCGTAATGTTGCAGTAGCTCTTTAATCCGTTGATGAATGGTGTAATAAGGGGAATGGAGTGGAAAGGAAAAGGTAATAAGTTGAGAAGTGTGGATTGTGAAAAAGAGGTAAATGTCTTGTTGTTTGGTGATGATGTGATGTTGGTGGACGAGTCTGTGGAAAAGTTTAAATGAAGTTGGTTTGAGAGTTTGAGATTAGTTGCTCTTACAAGGGTTTGAGAGGAAATCCAGCAAAAAGTAAAGCAATGGGGGTTAGGGGTGGGAGTGAGGTGGTGAGAGGTGAGGAAACATATGTGTAATTTGTGAACCATAAGTTATGAATGCTTAGACAAGGAAAAGCTTGAATATGTTTGAGATGAAGGGATCGTAGAAAGGAATAGAAATGAAAGAATAAGATATTTGTGAAGAGGAGGGGAATGGTGGATAAAAAGGAAGAGAGTATGCTTAGGTTGTTTAGTAACGTGGATAGAATGAAAGAGGACAGAATGGACGGCAGAGTACTTCGATTCAAGATGGAGGTGGGGAGAGAGAGGAAGCCAAAAGTGGAGATGGATGGATGGGGTGAGGGAGATTTTGGGGGAGGTTTGAATTTAAACGAAGGTAGAGGAGCTACAGGAGCCAGTGAGATGGAAGGCGGTGGTGAGGAGTGATATAGAGATAGGATGTGTGTGTGTATTTTTTTGTGTGAGAGAGAGAGAGAGAGAGTGTGTGAATTGTGGCGAGCACCACAGTACGAGAGTGGAAAGAGTGAATATATATTATATATTATTATATATATATATATATATAATATATATATATATATATATATATATATATATATATATATATATATATATATATATATATATATATATATATATATATATATATATATATATATATATATATATATATATATATGATAATCAGATTTGGTGAAGCAAAGTTCAGAAAGTTTTTATTGCCTTCGATATTTCTTTACTATTGCTTTCTAAGATGATCTAATGGCAGATAAAACTATTTTATATTCATTCACCATAACTTTTATTATTATTATTATTATTATTATTATTATTATTATTATTATTATTATTATTATTATTTTAATAAAAAAATATGCATTCATATTATATATATATATATATAATATATATATATATATATATATATATATATATATATATATATATATATATATATATATATATATATATATATATATATATATATATATATATATATATATATATATATATATATATAATATATATATATATATATATATATATATATATATATATATATATATATAATATATATATATATATATATATATATATATATATATGAGTGTAAATTTAAACAAAGTTGGAGAGTTGCAGAAGACAGTGAGGTGGAGGAGGTGGTGGGATGGTGGCAGTGAATGGCAAAGTGTCTGTGTGTGCGTACGTGTATGTATGAAAGATTTATGGCAGTATGGCAGGTACTATTCCACAAGAGTATTTAAGGTAAAAGTGATATATAATATATATATATATATATATATATATATATATATATATATATATATATATATATATATATATATATATATATATATATATATATATATATATATATATATATATATATATATATATGTGTGTGTGTGTGTGTGTTTGCATGTTTGTGTGTTTGTGTATCTAAAAAACCTATTCGAACCCTCTCAATCTCATTTTCGAATTTCTATAACCACATATTTCATATCTTTAAGACGATTTGTTGGAATTAATGCTGTAAATTAGAGACACTTTTCATGCTTACCCCTGGCAGGTAAGATTGTCTGAAGCAGCCACGGGAATTGTCTTCGAAGGCCTTTGATATATTTTAAGGACTTAAGGAACAAACAAATATTATGTAGAGAATTTTATATTTTTTATGTAGTTTTTTTTTTTATGTTGTAACTACATTATGGAATCAGTGTTTGGCAAGTAGATGAAAAGCTTCTTTAAAATAGAGTTCTTTATGAATAATAATAATAATAATAATAATAATAATAATAATAATAATAATAATAATAATAATAATAATAATATAATAATAATAATAATAATAATAATAATAATAATAATAATAATAATAATAATAATAATAATAATAATAATAATAATAATAATAATAATGATATAAAAGGATGAAACAAATTATTATTATTATTATTATTATTATTATTATTATTATTATTATTATTATTATTATTATTATTATTATTATTATTATTATTATTATTATTATTATTAATGTTTTTATTGTTGTTGTTGCTGCTGCTGATGTTGTAGTAGGTGCTGATGTTACATTTGTTGCTAGTGGTTTTGCTTTTGCAGTTGTTATTTTTCATATATGTTTATTACCACCATTCACTTGGCAAATTCCATTTTAAAGCCAATGACATAAAAGAAAACCGAACTGGATGGCAATTCACCTACGCGTACGTCCTCTTTAATTCAAATCACTTAGGTGGGTTTAGACCATTGGTTCTAAACTTTTTCTTTGCTTGTTGTGGATTTCTTTGAGTCCTAACTTTACGTATGTGGACCCCTTGAGTCTTAACTTTACTGACGTGGACTCCTGAGTCCTAACTTTACGTTTTTGTATCCCCTAAGTCTTAACTTTACGGATGTGGACCTCCTGAGTCCTAACTTTATGTATATGAACCCCTGAGTCCTAACTTTACGTTTTTGTATCCCCTTGGTCCTCGCTTTACGGATGTGGACCTCCTGAGTCCTAACTTTACGTATGTGGACCCCTGAGACCTAACTTTACGTTTTTGTATCCCCTTAGTCCTCACTTTACGTATGTGGACCTCCTGAGTCCTAACTTTACGGATGTGGACTCCTGAGTCCTAACTTCACGTTTTTGTATCCCCTTAGTCCTCACTTTACGGATGTGGACCTCCTGAGTCCTAACTTTACGTATGTGGATAGCCTACTCCTGAGTCCTAACTTTACGTATGTGGACCCTGAGTCCTAACTTTACGTTTTTGTATCCCCTAAGTCCTCACTTTACGGATTTGGACCTCCTGAGTCCTAACTTTACGTATGTGGGCCCCCTGAGTCCTAATCTTACGTATCTGGACCTCTTATACTCATATGTAATAATCCTAAATTAAATAAACATTTTTTTCCTTGAGGACTCCCTCAAAGTTTCTATTGTTACATGGGGATCCATATGAACCCAAGCCAGAAGGAAAGAGAAGATAAAGACAAAGAATTCCACAGAACAGAAGTTACTGTAGAGATGGAAGCACCACAACAAGTAAGCATTGAGTTGCCGATCTCCACATAAAAGCCTTGCTAAGATAAAGCAAGAGTTCTTTACCGTACACTGCAAAAATTGTCCTAACGAATCGTTGGGACGTGTGGCAAAAATGTCACAACTAATTTTTTTTAGTTATTTCCTCATTAGAAAATAAATCGGTGAAGCGACTTTCTTATGCATAGCATGTCTTTTCTCTATTGAAAATTTTACTGACATTTTTGCCACTTGTACCAATATATATATATATATATATATATATATATATATATATATATATTATATATATATATATATATATATATATATATATATATATATATATATATATATATATATATATATATATATATATATATATATATATATATATATATATATATTGGTACGATTAGGTCACATCAATACCATAATTTATAAGACAACTTCCTCTACAGAAAAAAAGAAAGATAGCCAACATCACATCTCAGATATAAGTTATAAAATGAATTAGAATGCAAGATACATTTTCATTTGCCTTAATGTCAACCCAATCCAACAAAAATTTTTTTGATCTGACACGTTACTTACAAGTTATGACAGATTTTTTTTTTTTTTTTTTTTTTTGTTTTTGTTTCTGAGAGCGGACTTCACCAACTAGGGCATATGCCTGTCCCTCCAGGCAGACAAAATACTGCCCTTCAGGCCTCCACCAGTTTAGAGCGAACGATCCGTTCGCTCCAAGAGCTGGTGAAGCTCTCCTATGACTCAATATCCTCAGTAAATTAACTCTAATTTTCCCTCTGTTATTCTGGTTCGAAGATTGAACCGTTATTGTATAACTTTTTTTTGTAAATTTATAACTTCTTCCTTTAGTATATAAAGTCCAAACCTCACGGGCATTGCCCTATACCAGGGGGAAACTTTCTAGGATATTTCTCCCTGGAGTCTTCATAGAGGATTAAACCAACATTGTTGAATACGGGATTCAATTACTCTACTGCAACATCCAAACATCAATTTAACTTTTAAAGAATTTTAAACTCCGTTTGCTGGTGCATCTCGGTCTTTGGCCTGGTTTATATATATATATTAGGGATGGAGTGAAGTATCGGCAAGTATCGGCATATTTTCCGATACCGGTATCGGTATCGGTATCGGCCTTTTCAGTATCGGTATCGGCAAAAAATTTGTATAGGAGTAAAGTATCGGTATCGATAGTGGTGTCGGTAGTAGTATCGGCAAGTATCGGCATATTTTCAGGTATCGGGTATCGGCTTCGGGGATTTTTAGGTATCGGTATCGGTATCGGTATCGGTAAAAATTTTGGTATCGCTCCATCCCTATATATATATATATATATATATATATATATATATATATATATATATATATATATATATATATATATATATATATATATATATATATATATATATATATATATATATATATATATATATATATATATATATATATATATATATATATATATATATATATATATATATATATATATATATATATATATATATATATATATATATATATATATATATATATATATATATATATATATATATATATATATATATATATATATATATATATATATATATATATATATATATATATATATATATATATATATATATATATATATATATATATATATATATATATATATATATATATATATATATATATATATATATATATATATATATATATATATATATATATATATATATATATATATATATATATATATATATATATATATATATATATATATATATATATGATGGGGCGAAGCTGAAAATTACGCAACCGCGGTTGTGGTTATTTTACGGTTTTATTTTTCTTTGCAACTGCATTTGCGATTGTTTTGTGGTTGCATATTTTTTTTAACAACCGCGGTTGGGTTTATTTTGCATTTGTTTAAAACTCTATAACAGCGGTTGCGGTTGCGGTTGCGGTTTGCGAAGCTTCGATCCATCAATTATATATATATATATATATATATATATATATATATATATATATATATATATATATATATATATATATATATATATATATATATATATATATATATATATATATATATATATATATATATATATATATATATATATATATATATATATATATATATATATATATATATATATATATATATATATATATATATATATATATATATATATATATATATATATATATATATATATATATATATATATATATATATATATATATATATATATATATATATATATATATATATATTGAGCTCTGCTCAAGGTCATTTTGGATGGAGAAATGGAAGAGAAGTTCAAGGGCTGTATCTTGGAAATTAGAAGCAAGACATTGACGGTAGTGAACACTGATCACCTAAAATGATGATTCAGAAAAAGAAAAAAAGAATATGCTTTATTTTAGGGTTTAAACAGTCGAAGAATTTAGAATAGTTAGTAGAATTAAGATATAAAGGACCAGAATAAATGAATTTAGTCGTACACTGGCAAGAAATCCTAATATACAAGGTAAAAATTTTGGAAGATTTCAAGTTAGAAACACTCGAACAAACATCGTTGTACACCCTTGCACAAAAACGGTATTTGACAGAAAATTGATTATAAGAGACAGTAAGAGGGAGCAGAATAGGGATTTCTGTCAGAACGCTCAAATACCTGAGTTTCGGTCAAGAACAAGAGATAAAATCTAGTAGAAGAGAGGTGGTGTTCAACAAAGTGGAAATTTGGATATAGATTTCAAACGTTGCAAAGGTTAAGGAAAAAAAAGAAGACCGTGCATTAGGGCAATCAGGCGGCGAAGTCTTGGTGGTACAACCCCAAAACAGGAAGCCACTAACTTCCAAGTTGTGTCGAGTTGGGAGGTAGATCAGGGGCTTTTTTTGGAAGCCAACTTTTTCGGTTTCTATGAGGTTAGTTATATGGATGCCATTTAAAAAAAAAAACCGTTGCCTGTAATAGTTTTAATAGAGTATGAATAAAGGTGAGTCTACTCATATATATATATATATATATATATATATATATATATATATATATATATATATATATATATATATATATATATATATATATATATATATATATATATATATATATATATATATATATATATATATATATATATATATATATATATATGAAACCACTTAACCCGTGAGTAGTATACTACGCGACATCGGCCGGTGCCAGATTCGAAAAATCTGGTAACCTGTCCCTAACGGTCTTTTCTGCATTTGCGTGCAATCCTGCATTCTCAGGGACCTTCCTGACATTTTCTTTATCGGTTCACGGACCCACGTGGGCCCCTGGACCCCCGGACTCTCAGATTCGAGCCAAATTCAGTCGGACTGAACCGCAAAGAAAATGATCAGGAAAGAAAGTGAGGTGAACGCAGCGATTTTGCAAACTCAGGCAACTTCCTGATACCATTTTTGGGGGATTCACGGGGACCCCCGCGGGGGCCCCTTCCCCAGACTTGAGGCCAATTTCAATGGGTTGAACCCGCCAAAATGGTGTCAGGAAAGAGCGTGAGATCAATTTGAGCGGAGTGATTTGCATTGCAAATCAAAATCCCGTTTGGCTTAGGTTGCCAGATTTTTCGAATCTGGCACCGGCCGATATCGCGTAGTATACTACTCCCGTGGAATGAAATTTTAAAATTTCTAATCTTCTATTGATGTTTCGAAACCTGACCTCTTGGATGGTAAGACAGAGCGTTACCACCACATCATGACTTTTCAAAAAAGAATCACATCGAGAAAGCTCATGAACAACTGTCATGACGACAGACTCAAAGGATCCTCCCGACTGCACCCGGATGTGTGGTAACGGGTCAGTTACTGTTCCTAAGCACCTGCAAAATAATACGTAAGTATGAAATCACATAATCCGAGGAATGAAATTTTAAAATTTCTGATCAGCTATTAGAGATTTGAACCGTGACATTATGAATGGTGAGAAAGAGCGTTACCACCACACACGACGGTACAAAAGAGAACCATATCGAGAAAGCTCATCTATATATATATATATATATATATATATATATATATATATATATATATATATATATATATATATATATATATATATATATATATATATAATATATATTTATATGGTCGGACTTCAGTTTGAGCTAGCTACATATTTAAAAAACTACTTAACGTACATAAAAAAGATTACATTTTTAGAATCCTTGTCGAATTTCAGGTAGGAAACGTGTAAAATTTTTGCAAATAAATAGATAATAAAAAAAAACATGATTGTGTACGATAAGCTATGAACTAATAAACCTAATTCGACTTTATGTAACCTGAACGACCGAAAATGGCCACCGTATACAAGCCTAACTGATGTATTACACCCTATATATATATATATATATATATATATATATATATATATATATATATATATATATATATATATATATATATATATATATATATATATTAACATATTTTACAA
The DNA here is from genome assembly GCA_009176605.1 of Armadillidium nasatum. Lineage (NCBI taxonomy): Eukaryota > Metazoa > Arthropoda > Malacostraca > Isopoda > Armadillidiidae > Armadillidium > Armadillidium nasatum. The sequence goes on from SEYY01003991.1 coordinate 16,712, forward strand.
TTTTGTTAGTCATTAGCGAAATTTTAGTTATTCAAATTTCGGCAAAATTCAAGAAAAAAAGTGACGTTGCCTGACGTACGATTCTATCGAGAGTTAATAAAAAGTAAACTTTACTTATACAAACTTTATTATTATAAGAATTTATTTTTTATTTCCCAATGTTTCCTACCTGAAATTCGACAAGGATTATAAAAATATAATCCTTTTTTACGTACGTTAAGTAGTTTTTAAAATATGTAGCTAGCTCAAACTGAAGTCTGGTATATATATATATATATATATATATATATATATATATATATATATATATATATATATATATATATATATATATATATATATATATATATATATATATATATATATATATATATATATATATATATATATATATATATATATATATATATATATATATATATATATATATATATATATATATATATATATATATATATATATATATATATATATATTATATATATATATATATATATATATATATATATATATATATATATATATATATATATATATATATATATATATATATATATATATATATATATATATATATATATATATATATATATATATATAGGTCAGAATGCACATTAGCGGCCATGCATAACTCAAAAACTACTAATCCTATATTAAAAAGAATTATATTTTTTGAAATCCTTATCAAATTTTAGATTAGAAAAATTGGGAAATAAAAAATAAATTCTTATAATAAATTTTATTACATAAGTAAATTTTACCTCTTTGTAAGCCTCGCAAGAATCGTAC
>SEYY01003992.1:0-2500 GCA_009176605.1 Armadillidium nasatum
AAGGAAGAAGAGAACCCACTCAGCCCCGAACCTAACGTACACCTTTCAGGTGGGCACATACAGAAGCATTAGAGAGAGGAAGATTAAATTCAGGAGAAAAAATAGATGATGGTAGAGAGTTCCACAGAACAGAGGTGGCTGGAATGAAGGGTCTCCAACATCCACACAAAATTCGTGCGAAAGCAGGGCACCACTTGTGCAACGAGGGTGGTGAAATGCGAGAGGCCAATTCCCACGAGCACCTGCCATTGTAGTACCTGTAGAAAAGATATAGTGCTCCAACGTCCCGTCGCAGAGATAGAGGGTCAAGAGAGTTTGAAAATAGAGGACAGTTTATTAATCTTTTATTTAGCCATAGACTAAACCCTGTCCAGAAGGAGAGGTTTGAGCCTGGAGCCCTCCGAAAATGTGAAGATCAAAGTAATCCAATAAGGGGTGACATAAGACCCTTTTATATAATTGGAAATAACAGCTTCAAAAGAAAAAAAAAAATTCTCGCAATACCTGAAAAGAACCCTCAGCTTGTCCTTGAGTCCATCATTAGGCAACCGTTTGTGATATGAGTTTTCCAAGAAAAGTTTAATTGTTTACATTTCAGACCATAAGATGTTAATGTTATTCACTGGTGAGACGGGAGAGCCATCGACCAAGATTGGAAAGTTGGGAGTTGTTTTTGAGAGGGAGGTGTGAAGAAGTTGAGTTTTTAAAGAGTTGAGTTTCACAAGGTTGCTCTGACCCCACCGGAGAAATCCCATCCAGATCATCAAGAATAGAATCGGAATATTAAAGACGAGAAGCAACTCTAGGAGCAAAAGAGGGAGCAGATTTAAAATGAGTAGAAGAATGGAGAGTTTGAGTCATTCAGCATAAGAATGAACAGGGTTAGAAAGGAAGTTTAGATGGTCGTTAATGAAAAGTAAGGATAAAATTGGAGATAGAATAGAACCCTGAGGAATACCACAATTGACAAGAAAGGAAGAAGAGGTCGCTCCATCTATCAGTGTCGAAATGGAACGATCTGAGAGAAAACTATACAAGAGTAAGAAAAGAGAAGGTGGAAACCCCAAAGAAAGGGAGCTTAAAAAACCTCCAAATGGTCCAGGAAATGAGAGTTGAAAAGAGTTTCAAAATTTTAAATAGAACACAAGTGAGGGCTATAGGTCGATAGTTTTAAGAGTCAGAGCGGCTGAAAATATTCGCGTTTCCTTCCTACAGATAGGAAGGAAAATGTTGTATTTATATCTAGAAGGAGTAGTGGTGAAGCATAAATCAAGTGTATTCAAGAACTAGTTAGAACGATCTGGAATGTGCGTGGGTTCCCTAATCAACTGCTCCAGATCGTTAAGAATGCTGAATGATTTGGCCTCCTTCCCACCTGTATCAGTATGAGAGGAACCCAACCACTCAGTGTGGTGTACGTTGAAATCCCCTAAATTGAGGTCTTCAGCATTTGGATGAGAAGAAATAACAGTCTCGTGAGAGTAGTAAGATATTGAAAAAGAACATGAAAATCTGTTCCATTAGGGGAGCAATAACAGAAACACAAAATAATTGTAGTAGTAGGAAGAAAGATTTTAAGCCATAAAACATCGAAATTAGGAGATTCAAGATTTACGAGACGTGTCACAGGAGTGTTAATGTTAAAATAGGCACATTCTCCACCATTTAGTCGGAAATTGTGTAAAAAGTTGTAGTTGGAGATATTAAGATTGTTAGAGAAAGAATTCCTTTCTAGCTGGATCTCAGACAGAAGCAAAAGGTTAGGACGAGAGTTAGTGAGGTGATATACAGCGGATTTGAAATTAGCTCTGGGGTCGTTTGAACACACGAATATAAAAGAAAACTAACATAAAAATAAAGTTTCATAATATATATATATATATATATATATATATATATATATATATATATATATATATATATATATATATATATATATATATATATATATATATATATATATATATATATATATATATATATATATATAATATATATATATATATATATATATATATTATATATATATATATATATATATATATATATATATATATATATATATATATATATATATATATATATATATATATATATATATATATATATATATATATATATATATATATATATATATATATATATATATATATATATATATATATATATAATATATATATATATATATATATATAATATATATATATATATATATATATATATATATATATATATATATATATATATATTATATATATATATATATATATATATATTTGTGTTAAATTCCCGCAAAAAAAAAATTTTCCAACATATAAAATATATTATCCTTTTTTAATCTAACTTAACAGAACCTATAAAACTGAAAAACTTTCCAAAGAGAGAATTTAGACTGCTCTTTAATATCCTAAAGTTCATTATCATAAAAATGCAATTCAAAGAAAGCAATTGCAAGGATTTATATTACTCAATGCGAATTTTGCTGCAAAAATAATGTAAA
>SEYY01003993.1:0-5000 GCA_009176605.1 Armadillidium nasatum
TATATATATATATATATATATATTATATATATATATATATATATATATATATATATATATATATATATATATATATATATATATATATATATATATATATATTATATAATATATATATATAATATATATATATATATAATATTTAATATTAACTATATATTTAATATATAATAATATATATATATATATATATATATATATATATATATATATATATATATATATATATATATATATATATATATATATATATATATATATATATATATATATATATATATATATATATATATATATATATACGTACTTATATGTTAAGGCCTAGATTACAGTGCATCAATAAATCCTTTGAAATTAATATAAAAAAAATAATTTTAACTTTAATTCTTACTGACATTGTTGTTTACTTTGCCTAAATGAATGAAAAAAATTGTCATTCTTTTATTTTAGTTATTTGCTGATGATAAATTTCATAAATCTAAAACATCTGAAGATTAATAAAATAAAAGACCTTGATTAATGTTATTTTTATTATTATTATTAGTAGTAGTAGTAGTAGTATATATATATAGGGTGTTCCCAGGGTGTGTCAATATATATATATATATATATATATATATATATATATATATATATATATATATATATATATATATATATATATATATATATATATATATATATATATATATATATGCTCGGGGAATAGAACCTGGGCCCAAAAGATGGAAGTCCATAGTGCTAACCGCTACACCACCGATGGTTCAAAAGGAAATCATTCGGAACTTCTACTGACTTTTCGCCTAGTGAAAAGCTCTCGAAGACCTCCCCGACCACAACTTGGGCGTAGGGTTAGCTTGGCCAAGGCTCTTATCCTAAGTACGCAGTGCATTAGTTATTATTTAATATCCACTATTATCCGTGGAATTAATATGTATAATACATATAACTGCTCGGGGAATCGAACCTGGGCCCAAAATAGTGGATATTAAATAAATAATAACTAATGCACTGCGTACTTAGGATAAGAGCCTTGGCCAAGCTAACCCTACGCCCAAGTTGTGGTCGGTGAGGTCTTCGAGAGCTTTTCACTAGGCGAAAAGTCAGTAGAAGTTCCGAATGATTTCCTTTTGAACCATCGGTGGTGTAGCGGTTAGCACCATGGACTTCCATCTTTTGGATCCAGGTTCGATTCCCCGAGCAGTTATATGTATTATACATATTAATTCCACGGATAATAGTGGATATTGAAAATAATATATATATATATATATATATATATATATATATATATATATATATATATATATATATATATATATATATATATATATATATATATATATATATATATATATATATATATATATATATATATATATATATATATATATATATATATATATATATATATATATATATATATATATATATATATATATATATATATATATATATATATATATATATATATATATAATATTTAGTTTCTGGAATTATAATAACATCAAAGTAATGTAATATAATAGTTTCGATAAGCCATGGTCAATGAAAAAGCATTACATTAATTGTTATTTATTTTTATTTTACAAATTTTCTCGTGTAATTCTGGAGTACAGCTTTAATAAATATATCAAAATGATATTGTTCTCTTTCTCTGGATCTGATACATGTTAGTACTCAGAAAGCAAAAATATGGACGAGAGGCATTGTGCATATATTAGGTTATTTATAACGGAGTGTAGTAAAATAATTAATAAGAAAGACAGTTTCTGAGCTTCACACCTTCTGAAAGACAGGTTAAGAAAGCAATGCCGAGATTTTGCTAGTCTTGTTGACCTAGTAATAGGAAGAACTTGCTCTCGGGTCTTCTGCCGTCATATTTATTTAATAATTGTGGAATGTGAAATAATACCCTGTACATATATGAATAATGAGTATGTGGAAATAGTTCATGTTTACAGATTTTGCAACGGAAACGCTAATGCCGTAAGACGTGTATATGCTGAGAGATTTCCAAACAGAAGAATGTCAAACAAAAAGACATTTACATCAACATTTCAAATGTTATGGGAATCCGATTCGTATAGAATGATGTCACCCAATAATGGAGTATTGGTTCCATTACAAAATGAATGACGAACGAAGACCAAATTGCGGCATTTCGATCAAACTCCCTCAACAAGTATACGAAGAACTAGTCATGAACAAGAAGCTCCGTCTACGATTATTTGGGAGACCGTTTCAGCAGATGGGTGCTATCCATACCATTATCAACATGCATAGAATTTACTTTCAAATGTTGATGTACTCAGAACATTTTGTAAATGGTTTTCAAATCAAGCCCAAATTGATGAGAACTTACACAAAGAAGTTTATGGACAGATGAAGCAATCTTTACAAGGAAAGGTATTTTTAACCAAAAGAATATCCATGAATGGGCTAATGAAAATTCTCACGCAATTCGGCAGCATAACTTTAAGTACGAATTTCAATGCAATGTGTGGCTGGATGTATAAAACGATGCCTTCATTGGTATTCATTTTCTCCCGAATCGTTTGATCGTCGATACATTTCTCATCTTCTTGAATTATGATTTCAACGATCTGTTAAACAATATTTCTTTACACCTGTGATTGAATTCATGGTTTCAATTAGATGGTCATCCTACTCCCTATAGTGGAGGCTCAATACAATGGCTTAATCGTCATTTTGCAGTACGATAGATTGATCCTTTGTGGACCTATATCATGGCCAGCGCGTTCACCTGACCTAACACAATTAGATTTAATTGCTTGGGTGCTTTGAAACAGAAGGTGAATAGAACACTTGTTGATGACCTTCAAACGTTAGTCAAGAATACGTCAAGTCTGCGAAGAGATAACACCTGAACACCGTAGGTCAGCTACAAGTTATGTTGTTGAGAGACGCAACGCTTTTCTTCAGTGTAGAGTCTATCAGTTCGAACAATATTTATAATTTATGTGTATATATCACTTTTATTCTCTTATACTTGTGCTACTACTACTACTATTGCTAATGACAATAATAATAAAAATAATAATAATAGTAAAAAAAATAATAATAGTAATAATAGTAATAATAATAATAATAATAATAATAATAATAATAATAATAATAATAATAATAATAATAATAATAATAATAATAATAATAATAATAATAATAAAAAGAAGAAGAAGAAGAAGAAGAAGAATGATAATTGGAATAATTAAAATGATATAATAATAATAATAATAATAATAATAATAATAATAATAATAATAATAATAATATTCATAATAACGTATTCTAGATTTTATTAGGACATATAGTGCAGTTTTTCATGTACAGTATTCTTCCAGCTAAACCACTACGTATTATGAATAATAAAATTTGCATTCATAACCAGTTTTTTCCTAAACCTGTCCTTTCATAGGGTGTAAAGCTCAGAAACTATCTTCCCAATTAATTATTTTATAATAGTACAAAATGAAAAACCTAACATATGCACAATGTCGTTCTCCATTCTTTCACTTTGAAGTATACTAACTTGTATCAGATCCATTATTATTTTGGTATATTTATTAAAAACCGTACTTCAGAATTACGCGAGAAAATTTGTAAAATAAATAACAATTAATGTAATGCTTTATTCGTTCACCATTGCTTATAGGAACTGTAATATTACTTTGCCTTGATGTATAACTCCAGAGATCGATATCTCTTAAACCAAGGTTTGTAAGTTTTTGCTGAAGGGAGAGAATATGGAATGTACGCCTCCGTGTCAGAGAGAATCACCTCGGTTAAGCGGCCTGCACATTTCGAGGAAACCCTCCCACGAAAACAGCAATCATTCCATGGGAAATCAGGAAAGTACAACAACAAGTCAGACCAGGTAGCAGCACCGAAGTAACAGAAATGTCTCCTCGCCGAAGGCTGTGACCGTTCTTGCGGAAGACATGAAGAAACAGAACAACAAACGGAGATAAGAAGGTGATCGGATGAACCCAGAGGAAGAGGAAATAGTTTAACAGTATAAGGAGAAGGATAAGAGATTGAGAAAGGATCAAGTATGTTGGATTCATCACCGTGACTGTCAAGTATACGGGTAGGGAGTTGCAACAACTGCTCAACGTTGTTCTGTATAGAAGAGTCGTATGCAAGTTCACCAGCTAGATCATGAGAACTAGAAAAGCATTGACGGTGGTGAATATTGAAATCACCTAATATATATATATATATATATATATATATATATATATATATATATATATATATATATATATATATATATATATATATATATATATATATATATATATATATATATATATATATATATATATATATATATGAGTGTGTTTGTTTGAATGTAAAGTGAATTTCGCAGAAAATGAAATGAACATAAATTTGCTATATAAAATAATTTGAGACTCGGTCTTAAAAAGGAATATGGTCATTCGTTTGACAAAAATTTAGCCTTTTTTAGATTAGTTAAATCGTAAAGAAAAATTTTTATTGGAGCAACTTTAATAAAATAAGATTTTTAAATGAAAGAGAAAAAATACGCACATAAATTTACATACATTAGAATGTTTATAAAATGCATATACATTGTTTTATTATTATTTTATTTTTATTTTATTCATTTTTTATGCAAATGTGGAAAATCGAAATTTTCACTTCTTAAATTTATTTCTTTTTTTTATTTTTATTTATTTTTAGTGTGAAGTATAAATAATTTGACTGAATTCAAAGGTCAGTTGGAATAGATGTATTATCTTTGTCATTTTAGTTCGAGGTTTTCAATTTTTTGAAATATGGCACCAAAGGGCGTTTTGGAGAATTGATGATGAATGTTGTAGCAGTTCAGTATTACTATTTCACCTTCCTTTCATCTTATGTAATCTATGAGGTTATTCTCTTATTTAGTGACCAGCTTCACCCGTGATTTCGATGTTGGACTGCAATGAAACAATGAAAGCAAGTAAATAAGT
>SEYY01003993.1:10000-20000 GCA_009176605.1 Armadillidium nasatum
TTGTATAAACTGTCACAGGGATGTTTAGCTGGAAAATTCCTCAAGATGAACTATTAATTAATAGATGAAAGTTAAAATATAGGAAAAATGTCTAGATTCTCTTTTACTACTTAAAGTTCTTTGAGACGATGTAAAAGAACGATCATGAGTTTCAAATCAGAATCCTAAGAAATAGAAAATGATCTCTCAATTTGAAATGGTGTTTGTAGTTGCTAGGAAAGATTACACAATCCTAACTGACCTAACCTAACTTAACCTAACCTAACCCTATATGGAAGTGGTCAAAACTAAGAGAATAGAAGTTTGGTTTAAAGAATACCCTCTAAAGAAAATAATCAAAAAACATGATAGGATGAAATCAAAACCTTAATTTGTTCCTTCATGAGAAAAAGAGTGTCTCTAAAAGCATGAGAAGAATGTTGTCAAGCATGAAACAACAATATATAAGAGAAAATTTCCTAAGTAAATTGAATGCATGTGATCCAATAACATACAAATAACGACGAAATAAAAATTTCCTTTCCAAAATATTTGAGATATGTTAGATAGAATAGAGAAGTTGTTAGTAAAAAAAGAAAAAAAAAAAAAAATTTCAACAAAAAAGTAAGAACAGCATCTTTCCCCTCCCCCTACCCTACTCCAACCTGAGATTGCACTCTTTCTTCCCTAAAAGGGGGAATGGTTTATCCTCTGGGGGAATTATAAACAGAAAAAATAATACCTGAAACAACAGAGGTCAAAGTAAAGCAAATAGACAATGTAAAGCTAAAGAAGCGAATAATACGTGAACGCGATACGACTCTTAAGTGTCAGAGTCCCCCAATGAATTGGTTGAAGGGGGCTTTTACAGAACGTAAAATTCGGCGTCTGCTATCATTTATTTGTCAAATCTCAACAGCAAAATACACAGAAAATGTTAACCTTAAGAATGCAAATAGGATTTTAGGGAAAGCAATAAATACATTCGAGAAAAAAAAAAAGAGATTAAACTGAAATATGTCTTTATTTTTTATTGACAAATTTCGTTCTAAATTTCAGACACTTAGTAAAAATAATAATAAATATTAATTAATAATAATAATAATAATAATAATAATAATAATAATAATAATAATAATAATAATAATAATAACAATTATAACAATAATAGTAAAAATAAAGATAATAGTTTTAATAATACAAAGCGAATAATCAAAGTAATAATAATAATAATAATAATAATAATAATAATAATAATAATAATAATAATAATAATAATAATAATAATAATAATAATAATAATAATAATAATAATAATAATAATCTTTATTTATTTTTTTCAGTTGCAAATTCACATAAACAAACAATAGTGTACTTTACATATTTTAATTGAAAACAGAAATGGGCTCCTGGGGGGGACGGATTCGACCTTTGAGCCCAACAACAAAAATAATAATAATAATAATAATAATAATAATAATAATAATAATAATAATAATAATAATAATAATAATAATAATAATAATAATAATAATAATAATAATAATAATAATAATAATAATAATAATAATAATAATAATAATAATAATAATAATATAATAATAATAATAATAATAATAATAATAATAATAATAATAATAATAATAATAATAATAATAATAATAATAATAATAATAATAATAATAATAATAATAATAATAAAATAATAATAATAATAATAAAAATAGTAATAATAATAATAATAAAAACAAAAATATCTTTATAGATTCTGTTTTTTCCCTCAGTTATTAGTATTGTTTTATTAAGAATAAGAAGAGAAAAGAAAAGGAAAAAAAAATAACATGATTTCTTTCTTGGTAAAGAATTTCTCATTTCGCAACTGAGAGAAAATTATCAGACAGCAAAAGTTTTCTCATTATTATTGTTATTATTATTATTATTATTATTATTATTATTATTATTATTATTATTATTATTATTATTATTATTATTATTATTATTATTATTATTATTATTATTATTATTATTAATGTGAGACCGGCAAAAAAGATATTTGTATCAGAAGTGGAGGGTGTGAGAGGTAGAGGAAGACCGAGGGGGGGAGTTGGATGAGTGGGGTTAAGGAGTTATTGAGGGAGAGAGGGATGAGTTGGGAGGAAAATGAGCGGTTCACGGAGGATAGGAGTGAGTGGAAAATATTGGCGAGAAGGTGAGTGTTGGGTAATAGATGTGGCTTGAGGTTGACACCACCCCACAATTGTGGAAAAGGTTGTGTGAGTAAAAAAAATTATTATTATTATTATTATTATTATTATTATTATTATTATTATTATTATTATTATTATTATTATTATTATTATTTTTTGTTATTATTGAAATTATTTTAATTTATTATTGTTTATTATTATTTTACTATTGTTATTTTAATTTATCATTGTTTTTAGTATTAATAATTAATACTCTTATTGTTTTTATTATATTGTTATTTTATTTTAATTATTATTATTATTATTATTATTTATTATTGTATATTACTTATATATTATATATATATATATATATATATATATATATATATATATATATATATATATATATATATATATATATATATATATATATATATATATATATATATATATATATATATATATATATATATATATATATATATATATATATATATATATATATATATATATATATATATATATATATATATATATATATATATATTACGCGTATTTTTTATGTAATACATATTGTATGAAGTCAAATACGGACTCATATAAGGCTTCATCACACCAGAAACCTTTTCAGTTAAAAAGTAATAATAATATTTTGAAATTTATATTGCACAGTATTAGTAACATTTTCTTTTTAACCGAATAAAAAATTTTTGAGTGAAATTTTTTGATTATTATTAGATTTAAATAATATTAAATTATTTAAATATTCTTTTATTTATTATTCTTATATAATTATTATTTTATTATTATCATTATTATTATTTTTATTATTATTATTATTATTATTATTATTATTATTATTATTATTATTATTATTATTATTATTATAGTATAGTATTAATAATAATAATAATAATAATAATAATAATAATAATAATAATAATAATAATAATAATAAGAATAATAATAATATCAATTATTATTATAATAATAGTAATAGAATTGAAATTATAATTCAACATATTTCCATTCAAATAATGCCCCTCCTCTTAATATATCCGAAACCACATGCGAAACTTACTATTAATATGTTGCACTGAAACACCTTTCAAATTTGAAGATTGTCTCTACCTACAAAAAGATGACGTTGCCATGGGTTCACCTTTGGGTCCTACGTTCGCAGACTTTATATGTCAGAACTTGAAAACAGAATCTTGGAGGAAAATAACACATTCAACCTTATCTTCTATGTAAGAGATGTTGATGATACCTTTACCATTTTTAGGAACCGTAATGACATTTTTCAATTCATTAACCGCTTACAAAATTTGTCCTTTCTAAATTTCACATCTGAAACGTCTCTAAATAATATCAGCTTTTTAGATATAAAAATCAAAATTAATGATGATGGACACTATGAACCGACCGGGGCCCCGGCCCCGGCCAACCCCGGCCATTTTTACTGACTCCGGCCCCGACCCCGGCTAAAAATCAGGGAAAACCGGGGTTTGCCGGCCGGGGTTAAAATGCCAAAAGGGACAGTCAAGTTTCAAAAAAAAAAATTAATTTTAAGCCGATTCTGCTGAAATTTTCAGTGTATATAGATTTTTTTCCCGTAAGGAAAGTCCATTTATAGCGTTTTTTCGAGTCTATTACGGTTAAAAAAAAAATTTTTTTTGGGGGGGGAAATTTGACCCTTTTTTAAAAGAATGGCAGGGCCAAACCACATTTTAAATGAGCTGAAAGTTGGACTTTTTATTCAAAATTCTATGGGCTACAAAAGCTTCTAATAGACTTTTGTTCCCAGAGTTATAGGAAAAATGTTATAAGCCAAAAACTGACCAACTATCGAAAAAAAATATTTTTTAAAAAAAATCCACCTTTTCAAACAAACTTTTTTTTAAAAAAAAATACAACTATAACATTTTTTATTTTAGTGGATGTATAAAGGAGGGGTGGGGCTACAAATTCCTCTCTATACTTTATTCGATGCGATTCGTTGGTTTCGAGATATAGCCTTCAAAGGTCCATCCATTTTTGACCAAATTTCAAAAATTTCGAATGTTTGAGAGGCTATATCTCGATTCAAACAAATCGCATTTAATAATGCACTAAATAAATGTTGTTGCCCTGTCCCTCCTCTAAACAATATCCACAAATAAAAAATTAGTAAAAATTTCAGCCGGACTGAACCGCAAAGAAAATGTCAGGAAAGAGGGAAAGCAGCGATTTGCAAACTCAGACAACTTCCTGATACCATTTTTGGGGGGTTCACGGGGCCCCCCCGCGGGGCCCCTTCCCAGACTTGAGGCCAATTTCAATGGGTTGAACCCCCCAAAATGTTGTCAGGAAAGAGCGTGAGGTCAATCTGAACGGAGTGATTTGCTTTGCAAATCAAAATCCCGTTCGGGAATTTTTTTTTTTTTTTTTTTTTTTTTTTCGTTAAGCCTAACTGCAGTCGATCTCGCCACATATACATATCCAGAAGGGTACGATTTTTGATAAAAATTTTTCAAGTGCTTATTTCTTTTTTTCTAGACGTGATATCAAAAATCTATTCCCACCAATGCAAGAAATTGGGGCTAAGATTATTCAGTTAAATTTTCAGCTCATGTGGACCAGTGGTTTGACCAAGTTATTCATTTTCTTTCAATTTTGGGTCCAAATAACTTTCAAACCGTTATAGACTCAAAAAAAATGCTCGAAATCAACTCAGAACATCGTGAAAAAATGCATGAACCTTGAAAATTTCAGCTCAATAAAATTAAATAAAAAAAATTTCAAACAAAATATAAGAAAATTAAGATTTTTTTCTTTTCTGTTTCTTTTGACCACTCCTTTTCCGCTAGTGAATGTTCATCTTTGTTTTTTTATTTTAAATACTCCATAAAGATTTGGTTGAAATTTTTTTACTTGTGGCAGCCGGAGGTTCTCTTCTAATTTTCTGACTGCAGATGTTACATTTAGCTATTTTGAGCCTATCCTGAAACATTGTAAAGTACTCCAATACTGCAGAAGCTGATCTTTTTAGCCATATTGACTGAAAGCATAAACAAAATAATAATTTTGAAATAATGTAGCTAAATGATACAAGTTTGATACATAGCAATAAAATAACAATGATATGTATAAATACAGGTTAAATTGATAATTTTATATTTTACATATTTTCAACTTTTTTTTTTTTTTTTTTTTTTTTTTTTTTTTTTTTTTTTGTACTTTTTTTTAAACTTTTACTATACAAAACTGTAATTTTTTGAAAATTTATCGGAGAAAATGCATATAATCATTAATTTAAGTGAATGTTGGCTATTCTACTACTTCCTTACAATTAAATAAACCTCAATTAAATTTATATCTAATTTTCTTAACCTAAAATTTCAGTGCTTTTGACCTCTTAACAAATTTTAGGAAACCCCAGTCAGAACCCCGGCCCCGGCCCCGGCCCCTGCCAAATTTGGGTGACCCCGGTCCCGGTCGGTCCCTAATGGACACTTTTCATCGTGTATACATGTCAAGCCAACTGATAACAGCCTATACGTTAAATATAATTCCTACTCCCTAGAAGTATGCACTGTGTATAAACATTCTATTTTTAAAAAGCTTTAATATAGAGCTTTTAAATTGTGCTCTGATTGGGAATCATTTGATGTTGAAGTTAAGATTATCAGACGGAACTTAATCAACTGTAACCACCCACTATCTATAACAGAAAAACTATTTCCAAACTTTATAATAATCAGGAAAATACTAACATTAACCCTGATAATATAACTTTTAATTTAAAACTTCCAATGCAGCTGATTTTGATAAATTGGAAAAATGCCTAAGTGGAATTATTTATTTCCCACATAAAATCAACAAACGAACAATTCAAAAATAATAGTTAAACTATACCAAAAAAACAGACTGCTTTCTTTTTGGCTTTCCTTCAAAGGATATCCTTTCAGCTAATCATTATGTCGTGTACCAATTTTCATGTCCCGAGTTTGACTGTACGTCGACTTATATTGGTTGCACGACTATTAGATGAAAAGATAGGGCATACCAACATCGTTTTAAGCCCAGTAAAATTTACTGGGAAAGTAACTATATGTGATATATCCCAATCATTTTAAAATTTTTTACTTTCTCTTGTGAAGCGCAGAAATTAAAAATAACTGAAGCTTACTATATTAAAAACTGCAAACAAAAAAATAACATTAAATTATTAACACAATATGATCCACAGGATAATAAACAAATCTTTGCACTACTATTAGATGAAAAGAGAGGGCATATCAACATCGTTTTTAAGCCCATTTAAAATTTACTGGGAAAGTAACTATATGTGATATATCCCAATCATTTTAAAATTTTTTACTTCCTCTTGTGAAGCGCAGAAATTAAAAATAACTGAAGCTTACTATATTAAAAACTGCAAACAATAAAATGAACATTAAATTATTAACACAATATGATCCACAGGATAATAAACAAAGAAAATCCATAATCTTTAAGAACCCAAACTCTGATAATGTCCACAGATGTGATATCCGAGGTTTACTGACGAAACCGCTTAGAAAATAAATAGAATTCTACTTCTTACTTTCTCTGTAAATTATTTTCGAGAAATTATCTTAAGAAAATTAAATTTAAATTTGAAGAAAATTTTTCGGGAATTGAAAGGGAAATACAAAATATATATTAAAACTATAGCGTACATTGAATTCTTAAATAATAATAATAACAAGCTCATATGCGTATCCCTACGGGATACGCTTATGTGCTTGTTATTAGATGCATAAATTTAGGCGAACGTTGAGATTGAGGTGGAGGTAAAGACGAAGGCAGAATTGGAGTCTGAGGTGGAGTTGGAGGTGGAGACTGATTCAGAAATTTATCCGTAGGTTGACGTTGAGGTGAAGGTCAACTTTGAATTTGAATTGTATGTTGAGTTGGTTGTTGAGACGAAGGAAGAAGTGAAGGCTAATTTTTATTTCGAGTTTGAGGTGGAGGTGGTGGTGGAGGTGGAGACGAAGGCAGAAGTGAACCCTGAGGTGGAGGTGGAGGTGAAGACGGAGGCAGAAGTGAAGGCTGAGGTGGAGGTGGAGGTGGAGGTGGAGGTGGAGGTGGATGTTGAGACGGAGGCAGAAGTGTGTGTGAAGGTGGAGGTGGAGGATATATATATATATATATATATATATATATATATATATATATATATATATATATATTATATATATATATATATATATATATATATATATATATATATATATATATATATATATATATATATATTCTTTCATATTATTAATTATAATTATAATTATAAATTAAAAATATATAGCTAAAATATATAATATATATATATATATATATATATATATATATATATATATATATATATATATATATATATATATATATATATATATATATATATATATATATATATAATATATATATATATATATATATATATATATATAATATATATATATATATATATATATATATAAATATATATATAATATATATATATATATATATATATATATATATATATATATAGGGTCAAGTGCAATATACAAGAAATTTTCTAGCAAAAGCAATTTTTTTTAACTGAAATATACTTTTTTTAGGGTAAAAAAAATAAATAAAAAATAACAAATAAAAATAACATAAAATTACTTAAAATAAATATATATAAATGTTGAAGCTAAATAATAAAAATAAAGTTTACTTTCTGTTTAAAATTTAATTAATGAATTTATTTTTTGAACAATAAATAACTACAGTATGTATTTTTGCGGGTAAAACGGAAAAAAATTTCTTTAATATTTTAGGGAGATAAAACTTCCAGTATATGATACTTGTCCCTATATATATATATATATATATATAATATATATATATATATATATATATATATATATATATATATATATATATATATATATATATATATATATATATATATATATATATATATATATATATATATATATATATATATATATATATATATATATATATATATATATCAATGTGAAGCTACTTAATATGTGTCCGGCCATTTTGCTTACAAACCAAAAATGAACGGAATAATATTAATTAGATATAGATAATAAAATAATAATAATAATAATAATAATAATAATAATAATAATAATAATAATAATATTTAAAGAATATGTTTTTTTATAACGACATAAGGACTTATTTTAATATTTAAATATTTCGGTTTATGCAGCATGCTTTATTCAACGATTTTGAACTTCAGCATTTGGCTGACTTTTTTTTTTTTTTTTTTTTTTTTTTTTTTTCTTAAAATGAAAAAATATTTTTTTGAAACTGAAATGATTTTAAAGATAATAAAAAAAAAAGTTACCTTCACGTCATTAAGTCTCATTTTTTGTTACGAAAAGATTTTAAAACAAAAAAGGAAAGAAAAAAAAATTCTGTGAATATTTTTTTTCACTTGTAAAATTAACTTTCTTTGAAATTCTTAAGCTTAATTTGAAATTGAATTAACTTTTGCCCTTTAAAAGAGGAAGATTAAGGTATATAAAAGCTTATAACATTTAAAGAATATATATATATATATATATATATATATATATATATATATATATATATATATATATATATATATATATATATATATATATATATATATATATATATATATATATATATATATATATATATATATATATATGAGAAAAAAATTATCCAGATGAAAATTAAATTGAAACTAAAATGAAGTTAGGCCTTTCGACGTTAATACGTTCTCATCAATAATGCCATAAATAAATGAATTAAAACGAGCAATTCTGAGTCGGTAGAGTGATTAATTCACGTGCTTGTGGGCTCCGTTTGATCCCACTTGGGGATCCTAGGCCTATACTACCTAGAAAAGTTCCTCTCCTCAAATAGAGACAATGCCCGTGAGATGTGAACTTTATTTAAATAAAATAAATTACAGTTCCAGTTCTTCCTTACACTTCGTTGTCGTAAGAATCCCCTTTGCATTGCGTTTTGATTCTTCACGATTTTGATACTACGATAAGATATTTAGATTGGTTAATATTTTAAAATGAAATAAATAAACTTGCAATTTCTTTTAACTTTTTTTCCTTTATTTCTTTCAAAATTCTGCAGTGTGCAGAATCTTATTCATTATCACATTTGTTGAGTAATTCTTAAGATCTGTTGTGGGTAAGATCTTATTCATCATCACATATGTTGAATAAAGCTTAAGTTCTGTAGTGTGCAAAATCTTATTCTTCATCACATATGTAGAGTAACGTCTAAGTTCTGTAATGTCCAATATCTTATTCATCATCACAATAATATCAAAATTCTGCAGTGTGCAGAATCTTATTCATTATCACATTTGTTGAGTAACTCCTAAGATCTGTTGTGGGTAAGATCTTATTCATCATCACATATGTTGAATAAAGCTTAAGTTCTGTAGTGTGCAAAATCTTATTCTTCATCACATATGTAGAGTAACGTCTAAGTTCTGTAATGTCCAATATCTTATTCATCAAGATCTTATCCTAAGCAATAGGCAAAATAATCCATTTATAATATGAACTTTAAAAGTGACATAATGATAATATTAATAATTATAAAAATAATAATATTAAAATTACAGCAATAATACTGCTATTAGTATTTTTACTACTTTTACTACTACTAATAATAAAAATAATAATATTAATAATAATAAAAAAAATAATAATTATAATTGTAATAATAATAATAATAATAATAATAATAATAATAATAATAATAATAATAATAATAATAATAATAATAATAATAATAATAATAATAAT
>SEYY01003993.1:27500-32500 GCA_009176605.1 Armadillidium nasatum
TGAAGTCATGCTTCGTAAAAATTAAAAGTTGCAAAGGAAATATTTCTTTGGATCTTACCTGAAGGCATTGCTTCTATGCTACAGGTATTAACAGGATACACTTCAATTTATAAAATGGAAGAAGCAGCAGATAAATACATAGAAAGAACTGCGCCGGATCCCCACCGTAAATCTTTGGTCAATGCCATAGATTCCTTCCTTCCAGCTAGACCTCAAGAGATTCCACACAACTACCAGTCAACAAAATTTCCAGTAGAGATTTTGCTAGAATATCCAGTCAAGTGTAGAGGTGTTCCTAAAGATAGAAGTTCTTACCTCACATTATAAAAGCTGGAAATACGGATTCTGTGTAATAACAAGGGTCGGACAAGAAGCCAGTCTCCCAGAGGGAGGTCACCTTCCAGATTTCGACCAGAAGGTGATCTCTACTATTACCACAACAAATTTCTAAAAAAGTTAAAAGGTGCCAAGGAGGTAGCCACAACAACTTTCCACTTCAGGACCATCATCTCATTCTCCTTCGGGAAACGAATTGGTAGGGCGAAGTTTTAAAAGTTTAACCATATAATACCGCATAAAATTGTTAGTGATAATAGTGCATGCATAATATACGTAAAATTAGGAGAGGAAGAAAATGAAAGCAACCTCCAATAAATAATGAAAATAATATATCTTTTAAAATACTATTAATAATATTGTCCCACTGAATACTTATACAAAAAAAATTAAATTAAAATAACAACAATATTCAAGTTCATTTGAATGGGGTTGCTACTACTGATTTAAAACTATACGCTTTAAGCGAAAGAGCATCTCAGTCTAGTGAGATTGAACATTGTCATAAGGAAGTACTGTTTTCTTCTTAAAATAGTGTTAAGAGTAAGGATGTGTATTATCAACATGACGAAAAGTCAGTCACAGCGCATGAGCCATTAGCTCTTTGCAAATATACTGCGAAACCGGTTGAAAATGCAGATACTTACAATGATGCAGAGTTTCCAAAAATATTAAAAGTGTTAAATATTTCAAAACCCGATTTAAAATAAAATCGTCTCTTTGGCATCTATTAGGCAAATTCCAAAACGTTATATACCGTATTATAGACACAAAAAGTTCCTTCTCGTTGCTTAAGGCTTCTGCATATGAGAAGAAAGAACCTTTTGGCCTTCTTACAGCTGCTAATGGAAATCAGATTAGCATTCTGTATACAACAGTGTAAATAAAAACTCTCTCTCTCTCTCTCTCTCTCTCTCTATATATATATATATATATATATATATATATATATATATATATATATATATATATATATATATATATATATATATATATATATATATATATATATATATATATATATATATATATATATATATATATATATATATATATATATATATATATATATATATATATATATATATATATATATATATATATATATATATATATATATATATATATATATATATATATATATATATATATATATATATATCCTATTTTAACCAGTGGGGTCCTATCCATGCCTAACTTACTGATAAAACGAGCGAATCGTGAAATAAGGAGAACAGAGAGTTGCGCCCTATTATTCTAGCCCTATAGTTCGAAACCTGTGGTAGATACGTTACTTTTACTTTGCCATCTTATAGTGGTTTATCTTATCTTTGAATATGCCAAATTTCGATGAAAAAAAATTAATAGTTTGCTCTCCAGAGTATTTCAAAGTTTGGTAATTAATTTCTCGCTAACGATTTATTTACTCTTCGGGCGAAATTTGATTTTTTTAGTCTTAAAAATACAGTTTTGGTGATATATTGTTTATATTTTTTTATAATGTAGTAACGGGCTTTGTACACCTTCAGAAAAAGTAAAAGCTTAAGTTATCAAACCAATTTTTATTTACATTGCTTTTAATTTTCTGAATATTTTGTTCTTCAAAAGTGGGGTAAATATTGCATTTATTACTATCTAGAAAGTGTCGATATCTGTTGGGAATAATGTTTTCTGGCGGAAATATTAAAAAAATTTCAAAATTTGACATTTTCTACAAAAAAAGGTCATTTAAACTAACTTTTTTGATTGCAAATGGATTTATTTTCAAACATTTACCCAGTTTTCTCCCTATTTCCTCATTTTCCAATTACTCTTTCTCCCTATTTCTAAAAACTTTAATAACTTTTTAAATACGTACCGAATTGATGAGTAAGCAAACATAAAAGTAAAAAACCTTCAATAAAACCTATATGAAGTCATTCCAGCTAGATATTTTCATAAATATTTAAAATATATAGCTCTTTAGTACTGTGCGCCCTTCATCATTGACTTAAATCGCTATTCTCCCAAAGGGGGCAATAGGAATATATAGATACATATATATATATATATATATATATATATATATATATATATATATATATATATATATATATATATATATATATATATATATATATATATATATATATATGTATATATATATATATATATATATATATATATATATATATATATATATATATATATATATATATATATATATATATATATATATATATATATATATATATATATATATATATATATATATATATATATATATATATATATATATATATATATATATATATATATATATATATATATATATATATATATATATATATATATATATATATATATATACCGGTATATATATATATATATATATATATATATATATATATATATATATATATATATATATATATATATATATATATATATATATATATAGTTGCAATTCCAGCTCATGTTGAGCATCTAAAAATTTTAGAAATGGTATTTGATCGGCTAAATGTTATTAGTTTAAAACTTGGTACTGATAAGTGACAAAATGGACAAACAAAGGTTACATATTTAAGTTTCGATTGTATGAAGGTTTTATGCTCTATAATAAGGATAAAAGTTTTTCTTTTTAACATACCAAAGTTGTGCTTAGCACAATTAAAGATCTGCGTTCTTTCTTAGAAAGTTTAAATTATTTCCTCTTTTCACTTTCTGGTATTTCCTATATTGTTTCTCCTCTTGTTTCTTTTCTCAAGAGTGCACCATACTCTCAACAAACAGCAAAATGGAATCCCGAAGGCCGAAGAAGCCTTCAATCTAGCCAAAATGGCTTTGAAAAATGTTACACTTTTGGGTTTTCCATCTAATAATGCCCAGATATCTATTTTCATGGATGCTTGTCAGACTGTTTTGATTAGTGTAATACTGGTGACCCAGAAAAAGGGAGCCCCAACTTTCGATAGGCTTCATTTCTTAATTTTTTTTTTGTCGGAATTAAATGAAACCTGTTCTTGTTTATTGTGTTTTGGACATCAAATTAAAGCATGATAGTCTTTAACCTTTTCTTCATCATTCTTCTTTATGACCTCCATTTAGCTCACCGCATTTCTTGAGGTGCAGCACAAAGTTGTTCAAGACGTCCTTACAAGCAGACTGAAGAATAAATCTCATTTCCTCCTTGATGGTTTCTTTTGAGTTCAGTAATGGTCCTGGGTCTTTCTGCATACACTCCGTCCTTGAGATAGCCACAAAGGAAGAAATCTGGGGAGCTAAGGTCTGGGCTATGAGGTGCCCATTCAAAATCAGTCTTGAGACTGATCACACGAATTCCAATCTCGGAACAATGTTTTGAAGACCTTTCTTTGGCGACTGACATTGTTGCTCCAGATTCCTCGAAGAACAATGGTCCGGTGATTCCTCTGGGTGAGATTGCAGCCCATATTTCTCGAGCAGCCATTGAAGTCTAGTTGTGTTCACAGACGTTGTTTTTGCCATGTCTGGCAAAATAAGGGTGATTAATGAATGAAAGTAGGAGACATCATAAAAAGTGCTCACGGAGCCCATTTTAATCGACCGAAAAGGAAAAAACTGTTCCACTTCAATTCTATAGTTACAAATTAAACAGAACTGAAATGAGGTATAGTATTTTTAGCAAGAAGCTCTTTGCTTTAGTTAAGACTGTTAAGAAATTTAAGCATATTGTAGAAGGAAGAAAGATAGGTGTGTTTTGTTACAACCTTTCAGTTACACAGTCACTTAAAAAAGAGACTGACGCCAGTCCCTTGCTAACAAGAGGGTAAGTAGCTTTACCTAACTTTCCTATATGAATAAGATTTTAGAATACACCATATTAAATCTGAGGTAAATATTTTTTTCTGATTTTTTTGAGTAGAAATCCTATTCAACAACCCTCTGAATGTTCACTAAATTACCAGCACCTTTAATTTCGGCAGGAAATACAGATTTAGAATTGGCAACAAGTCTTATAGGCCAACTTGGAAGACAAGACTATGACAGAAGTTCTTCTTGAAGTACCCTGCGATGAAGCAATGGTCACACCAGAGCTTTCACTCCTGAAGGATGTTTTTAATATTGGGTAACTATTATTCACTTTCCTCTATTTTTCAAATATGAGACAATGAAGTATTTATATTATTTCAGTGGAAATATTGATTACAAAGAACTTACAAGCAGCACAAGAAACTGATACAAATTCAAAAATATTTAAATAAGCAAAAAATTACTAGTCCTAACCTAGCTAAGCGAAACTACTATTATAAAAATGATCCTCTCTCCTTGGTTGTCGATGAATCTATTTCACTCTCACCTCTTGTCTTTGTTCCAGAACTTATCATTGCTACTATTATCTCTTATTCACATTCTCTTGGGCATTTGGAAATCAAGAAAACTCTGGAATCACTTAGAAAGCATTTCTTATGGAAGGATATGCCAAAATACATAAAAGAGTTTGTTCTTAATTGTGAATCATGTCAGAGGTCTAAATCTCTATGCAAAATAAGCCCACCTTATGAATCTTATAGGCTCGTATCTGCAAATTTTCAGGTGATCCATATCAACATTCTTAAAATGCCTTCATGCGAAAACTATAAATTTCTTTTAACTTTTATTGATAAATTCTCTTGCTATCTCTTGCTTTCTCTTTGAAAAACCTT
>SEYY01003993.1:40000-42500 GCA_009176605.1 Armadillidium nasatum
TATATATATATATATATATATATATATATAACATGTGAGTAATTTGAAAAGTGCTCGAATACCTTAAAAGCAAACATGCCAAAGAAAATAAATTTCAGATTTATTATATGCATTTATATTTTAATGATTTACTTATTGTAAATTGCCTAAATTTCAAAGTCGGAAAGGGCTCTGGGGTTCCACTTCTCATAATTATTAATTTTATTATTATTATTATTATTATTATTATTATTATTATTATTATTATTATTATTATTATTGTTATTATTATTATTGTTTTGTTATTATTATTATTATTATTATTATTATTATTATTATTATTATTATTATTATTATTATTATTATTATTATTATTATTATTATTATTATTATTATTATTATTATTATTATTATTATTATTAATTATTATTATTATTATTATTATTATTATTATTATTATTATTATTATTATTATTATTATTATATATTTTATTATTATTATTATTATTATTATTATTATTATTATTATTATTATATCATTATTATCATATTCATTTAATAATAATTGTTATATTACTATTACTATTGTTTTTATTATAATTTCAATTATTATTATTATTAAATTCATTATTACTATTATTATTGTCATTATATATTATTATTATTGAACTTATTATTATTATTATTATTATTATTATTATTATTATTATTATTATTATTATTATTATTATTATTATTATTATTATTTTATTATTATTATTATTATTATTATTATTATTATTATTATTATTATTATTATTATTATTATTATTTATTATTATTATTATTATTATTATTATTATTATTATTATTATTATTATTATTATTATTATTATTATTATTATTATTATTATTATTATTATTATTATGAAGCTGAACTCAGTATACCAACGTCTTCAGATTACAAATATATTTTATGGGCATAATTAGAATATGCTATTTCCCTAAGTCTAATTTATACCCATAGTTTTTATTTATTATTAGTTTTATTTTTAGTGTTGTCTATCCTGTTTGCTTCAACTTAATTTTTACTCTCTAAAATTAAAAAAAATATATATATACTATAATATATATATATATATATATATATATATATATATATATATATAGTATATATATATATATATATATATATATATATATATATATATATATATATATATATATATATATATATATATATATATATATATATATATATATATATATATATATATATATATATATATATATATATATATATATATATATATATATATATATATTATATATATATATATATATATACTATCGACCTATAGCTCTCACTTGTGTTCTATCTAAAAAATTTTGAAACTCTCCTCAACTCTCATTTCCTGGATCATTTGGAGTCTCATTCTCTTCTCTCTGATCACCAGTATGGCTTTCGTCGCTCGAGGTCAACTGGTGACATACTTTCCTATCTTACTGATCTATGGTCTTCTGCCCTTAGGGACTTCGGGGAGTCTTGGTGGTGGCGCTTGACATATCCAAGGCTTTGACCGGGTATGGCATGCGTCAACTACTCTCTAAGCTCCCTTCCTTTGGGTTTCCTCCTTTCCTTTGCTTACTCTTGTCTAGTTTTCTCTCAGATCGTTCCATTCCGGCAGTTGTAGATGGAGCGACCTCTTCCTCCTTCTCTGTCAACTGTGGTGTTCCTCAGGGTTCTGTTTTATCTCCAACCTTATTCTTACTTTTCATTAACGATCTTCTTCACTGCACTTCTAACTCTGTTCACTCTTATGCTGATGATTCAACTCTACATTCTTCTACTCATTTCAAATCTGCTCCTCTTTTGCTTCTAGACTTGCTTCTCGTCTTCAACTTTCCGATTCTATTCTTGCCGATCTGGATGGAATTTCCAGGTGGGAACATAGCAACCTTGTGAAATTCAACTCTTTAAAAACTCAACTTCTTTACATCTCCCTCTCAAAAACACCTCCTAACTCTCCTATCCTCTTCGATGGCTCTCCCGTCTCACCTGTAAATAACATTAACATTCTTGGTCTAAACATAAACAACAAACTGACTTGGAAACCACATATCACAATGGTTGCTAAAGCTGCCTCTAAGAAGCTGGGAGTTCTGTTCAGGTTGCGAGAGTTTTTTTCTTCTGAGCAGTTACTCCAGATATATAAGGGTCTTATTCGCCCTTGTATGGAGTACTGTTCTCACATTTGGGGGGGCTCTGGCTCCTCCTCTCTTCTGGATAGGGTTGAGTAAAAAAGCTATAAGATTAATAAACTGTCCCCTACTTTCAAACTCTCTTGACCCTTCTGTCCCTGCGACGTGACGTTGGCGCGCTATCTCTTTTCTACAGGTACTACAATGGCAGGTGCTCGAGGGAATTGGCCTCTCGCATTCCTCCACCGTTGCGTCGTCCTCGTTGCACGAGGGGTACCCTGCTTTCGCACCAATTTTGTGTGGACGTAGGGAATCCCAGGCTAGCCCGTTGTGGTACCTC
>SEYY01003993.1:45000-50000 GCA_009176605.1 Armadillidium nasatum
GCACATCAACTTACATATACTATCATTGTGCAATAGTCGTTTTATAGAAATTGAAATGAAAATTTCATTTTGTTAATTAAATTATAAAATTTAATATAATTGTATTATTTTAATTTCTCTCTCTCTCTCTCTCTCTCTCTCTCTCTCTCTCTCTCTCTCTCTCTCTCTCTCTCTCTCTCTCTCTCTCTCTCTCTCTCTCTCTCTCTCTCTCTCTCTCTCTCTCTCTCTCTCTCTCTCTCTCTCTCTCTCTGCCATTCTCACTCTATCTGATACTTTACAGAAGAGAAAAGAAATATATTTGCAACTGATTATACGATATATATAATATATATATATATATATATATATATATATATATATATATATATATATATATATATATATATATATATATATATATATATATATATATATATATATATATATATATATATATATATATATATATTATATATATATATATATATATATATATATATATATATATATATATATATATAATATATATATATATATATATATATATATATATATATATATATATATATATATATATATATATATACCGACTTTCGCTAAACAGTGTCAGTGTCAGTGCCAGTGCCAACATCACGTTCTTCATCGTGCTCTTTTTTTAGGGAATATGAGAGGGACATTGAGGGGAAATTGCCTCCATGCTCTTTTCTAAGGGTTTTTTAATTTGCTTAATCAGCATAGTCTGTTAAATAATCCTGAAAATCTCTTAATTAAATATGCTAAACAATTTAATCCGTTAATATTGGTACCTAATTAATGACTATAATCGTATAATAAATTAAGCAACGACCCTTTTCCCATAGCACGGGTCAACCCTTCCCTATGGCACTCTTCTCGAGACAAGAATAGTGCCTCACTCTCTTTCAAGCACGTGGCATCCTTGCTCAGGTCACGCCCCTTCATAACGAAAGGAGTGCCAGTGTCAGCGACAGCTTGCACTGAGGGTAAGGCATCCTCGATGATAATGTCGCACACATGTGCGCATGAGCACATGTGCACATGTGCACAAACACATATCTGATCATGTGATATAGCAGTGTGTCATCATGAAACTATGACTTCATCAGTCCACCGTCATGGATTTCTATCTACAAGGTTTTCATCTCCGACATTTTCAATTTCCGCCAAAGTTTGTTTTGTCGTCATATTGGATTTCACCACGTGGTTTTGAGTTCTTCCCCCATTTTGTTCCTTCATCGTAGCACCATCTATTGAGAGAAAATCTAATTTCCAAAATTCACAAACCATGTACAAACCCTTAAAACCTTCGAGAGACCAGGATTCAAAACCATACCCTCTGATTTAAAATCTTTCACCTTACCACCACACCAAACCGGATCATTCATTTGAAATTGCAGTTTTTTCTTCTTATAAATAATTTTTTCCATTCCTCTTCTCTCATATACTTTTTGTGACTTGGAATATTTTATTATTTTGTTGATTATATAATCACACTTTTTTACCAGTCTTTTCACAGTATGGTGAACATTTTTCTCACTCAAGAGTATCATCGTAGAATACAGTCAACAGGGGTGATTTAGGCAGGAAAAAACAAGCATTAGCCCTTTCAAACCCGTGTTCTTTGAATGGGGATTTGGGTATACTTTTCACTTCATCAGCATCATTATATATTTCCTACCATTACCAAGTTCATTACAAGACAATAGTTATGCCTCCCACATGTTGTTAGCGTTGTATTATTGCATCATAGGTATGGAAGCAGAGCATTTTTAATGTTCGTTACATAACTATCATTGAATAAAATTGCAGCACCGAAATCATGGCATATATTTTTAGCACAATTACCTATTAATTTTTCATTTCCCTGAGTCCTGACGTCACCAACTTACACCAACTTTTGATATTTCATATTTATGAAGCATTTCATTTATTTACATTTATTCACTTTACCACATCATTAGCAAGGATTCATGCTTTTAATACTTGATATTTCATGTTTGAGATGTTTGACCCCCCACAGATGGAACAGCATCTCTAAATTCAACTCTAATTTTTTTCACATTATTTCATATCCTATTTTCTGTGTATTTTTCAAGCTATGACTTTTAAATTTCATTTTCATTCCTTTTGAATACGTGTATACGCAAATGGGTGTATTTGTATATGTATTTATATGAGAATGTATGGAGGTGCCTATGCGTGTCGTATGGATTCATATGAGCATGAATATGTTTAAGCGTGAGTGTGTTTGAATGTGATTATTTGAGTTTGTGTGTTTGTAAGTGTGGGATAGATGAGTCCTTATACGATTAATATAAAAAAAAATTTAGAAAATTGTTTCTAATGGAAAATAAAAATTACATAAGATTTATGCTATAAAATAATTTTTGTTTAAAGTGGGGGAAAATAATTTATTTAAACGCTTAATAATAGCAAATGCAAATTGAAATGGTATAAATTATTTTCTAAAGTCATAACTTGAAAAGGAATATAGAAAATGTAGTATGATTAGTTTAGAAATAATTTTAAGTTCCAGTTTGAAGAAAACGTATGTGGTGTCATGATACCATTAATGAAATTGAGCCAGGAGATTGAAATTATATGTATATTATTAAATACTAATCTCTATGCATATATAAAATCATATTAAGGTATTGATCTATTATGCAATAAAAAAATTTATTTATAAATACATCAAGTATTGTTATAGAATGACGTCTTGGATATGAAACAATTGGTTCAGGTACGAAAAACTCGTGGTTATGTTATACGGTAGATGTAAATGAATCAAGTCATAAACAGGAAATATCAGTAATTGGATGGCTAAAAAACAAACATCAGCCACGTGGATATGACGTCATAGACACATAGCTATCTTGTACTTACTTTCAATAAATATAAAACTATTTTTGATGCATGATAAATATAGGAAAAAATAATGGAGTTTCCTAATGACATTACTTAGTTAAGAAAATAAATAGTTCCATGATTAGAAATTCAGGTCATGACTTGAAAGCAGAACAGTCAAAGAAATGTATGGTGTCATAATATCGATATATTTACATTTGTGTATGGAAAAAATTTGTGAAATATTAACACGAGCACAGATGTAGTATTGATACATTTCACTAATATGTGATTCACTGTTATTATTCAGAAATGTCTCTAAGCAACAGCCAAAGTCTTTAAATCCTTATCCATCATGAGTGTGTTTTGGAATGTTTACACTTTCGCCCGCATTATTATTCATCGCCCCTGTTATTTCCGGGCACAGAGGGGTCTCCGCGGATACGGCAATGAGGATCATCCGACTCCTTCAGTTTCATAATCATATGATGCTGATGGCGTGGCGTCATAAGGGATCTTCACGCGGATACGGCGAGTAAATCATACGGATTCTGAATTTTTTAACTCCGACTCCTTCGGATTCAAAGGTACGTGATGCTGATGATGTTATAATAAAACGGTAAAGGAAAAGTGTTTTGTGACAGTGTTATGTAAAAATATTTTGTAACAACAAGGATTATATAATCATTAATGAATTATATAATCAACAAAGAAATATTTTATTCCAAGGAAATGGTTGGCAGGTGCCTGGAGGTACGTGTTGTGGTAAAAGAAGCGGGTTTATAGGATCAAACACATTAATTAGGCGCCAAAATTAAGGGATTAAGTCGATTAGCATAATTAATTAAGAGATTATCCGGATTAATTAACCCATTAATGCCCACTGTGTCTATTTGACACGTAAAACATGACCTCATAAAATATTTAAAAAATCATATTTAAATTTTTTTTGGCGTTTGGTACGAATGGTTATTCTAAGGAATGATTCTTCTAGCGATTTATGGTAATGCTTTCCTCAATTTTTAATTTTTTGTTTCTACATGCAATAATTTCAGGAGTAAAATTTTTGATGAGTGGAGTGTTGACATGCATTGGTAAGTGTTTTTTGGGGTATTTTTATGTTTGGATAAGTTACATTTTTTTTAACTTATTAGTAATTGTACTGTACCTGAAAATGCGAAAACATATTTTATTAGTGAAATAATTTTTATAGGGTGTTATATGTGTCTTTTTAGACACAGTGGGAAGTATGTTAACAAATATTTGAATTATTTTTTTATATATATTTATATATATATATATATATATATATATATATATATATATATATATATATATATATATATATATATATATATATATATATATATATATATATATATATATATATATATGTATATATATATATATAATTGATGATCGGATTGTCATATTTTCTCATTTGCGGATACGGATATAGAATTTTCAAAAGTGCGGATATAAAATATATATATATATATATATATATATATATATATATATATTATATATATATATATATATATATATATATATATATATATATATATATATATATATATATATATATATATATATATATATATATATATATATATATATATATATATATATATATATATATATATATATATATATATATATATATATATATATATTACTATATATATATATATATATATATATATTATATATATATATATATATATATCAGCAATAATAATAGCATCTAAAAAACTTGATATTATAAGAGGTGCAGAGGAAATCTTGAATATACTAGAAAATGATGAGCAACTAATTTGTAAGTACTGAGATTGATGCGGCAGATCTTGATTGTTCTCAATCCACCTCAGGATGGTGGGGACTCTGATAGAGACGACGCCAATAGTGATGCAGAGGAATTCACCACAAATGTTAGAGACATTGGAAAGAGAGTTTCATCTCAAATAGCAGAGCTAAGAGCAATAAGAAAGGGAATTACAATAGATATCCAAGTAGACGAGGAAATATCAGAACCGTCAACTAGTCGGTCAAAAAAGCAATGCATAATTTCAAGTAAAATTAAAAAATTTATTTTATGGAAATGGTCTTCAAAATCTTTATAAGATAAATGACTGCAATGCAGCAAAGACCAAGCC
>SEYY01003993.1:55000-57500 GCA_009176605.1 Armadillidium nasatum
TTTTGTAGCTTTATAGTTAATTATAACGTTTTAAAATTTCAAGATTCTAACATAGATATTATTTACGTTTTATTTTATTTATTTTTTTTCTGGTTTGTTCGCTTGTTTGTCTGTTTATTTGATTGTTCGTCTGTTTGTTTGTTACAATCGGGATTGCGTGTAAACAATGGCGGGTGTGTCAATAGTGGTGCTCCTCAGGGTTCTGTCTTGTCTCCTACTTTATTCCTACTTTTTGATTAATGACCTTCTCAGCTGCTCATCTAACTTGTTTCAAATCTGCTCCCTTCTTTGCTTCTAGAGTTGCCTCAAGTCTTCATCTTTCCGATTCCATTCTTGCTGATGTGGATAGAATTTTCCAGTGGAAAATTCTTTAAAAACTCAACTTCTTGAATTCTCCTTCTCAAAGACACTTCCTAACTTTTCTATTTCTTTCGATGATTCTCCAGTCTCTCCTGTTGACAATATGAACATCCTTGGCCTTCACATAAAAAAATGCATTAGAAACCTCACATTACAATGGTTGATAGGGTGGCCTCAAAGAAGCTGAGAGTTCTGTTTAGACTGCGAGATTTATTTTGCTTTGCAATTACTCAAATTAAACAAGGATCTCATCCGCCCTTGTATGGAGTACTCCTCTCATATCTGGGGTGGCTAAGATTTCACCAGTCTTTTGGATAGGGTCGAATCAAAGACAAAGATTTATAAACTGTTCCGCTCTTTCTGACTCACTGATCTTTGCGACGTGACGCTGGTGCTTTTTCTCTTTTCTATAGGTACCACAGCGGCAAATGCTCGAGGAAGATGTCCACATGTATACCTCCACTTTTACTGCGTCCTCTTAGCACAAGGAGTGCATTGTCTGCACATAGATTTTGTGTAGACTTAGGCTAACTATAGGCTTGTCCGCTCTGGTGCCTCCTTCTTTCCACCCACTTCTGTTTTGAGGAACTCTCTCCCATCTTTTGTGTTCCCACCGAATTTGATCTCAGTTTCTTTAAAGTGCACGTCTGTGCCTACATAATAAATTTGCGTTAGGAACTTGTAGAATTTTTTTTTTAATTCTTTCTTTCGTTCTTTAACACTCCCTCCTTGAATAGGGCTTTGCCTATGAGTGGTGGTGATGTGTAAAAAAACAAAAAATGAGTTGGAGGGGTTAAAATAGGAGTAATAGCCCCGGAATCATCTAAGGTAGAGTTAGAGGCAAAAGTTTGAGCGGAGAGTTTAGCTTTAGTAGAAGGTAAAATGGCATTTGTACCATTAGAAGAAACTAGAGGAGGGAAAGAGGAAGAAGCAAAGTCAGAGTTAATATTTTTTGCAAAATGCCAGAAAGGTTGAGAGGAAGAGGAACCAGAATGATTATTGCATCTACAACAGAGGAATAAATTTTTTGTATCACGAAGAATAGATTTAGCACGATTCCGGGAAGAAATATAAGTTGAATGAGTTTCTAAAGTTTGAAGACGACGGTAATCTCGGAAGGAAGCATCCCTGCGGCGGACAACATGAGAACAAGTAAGAGATAAACCAAGGTTTGTTAGGTTTAATTGAAGGGAAAGAATATGGTATGTACGCCTCCAAGCCAAAGAGAATCACCTCAGTTATGCGCTCAGCACATTCCGAAGGACCCTTCCAACGAAAGCAGTAATCATTCCATGAGAAATCAGAGTAGTACAATTGCAAGTCAGACCAGTAAGCAGCACCAAAGTACCAAAAACGTATCCTCGTCGAGGCTGCGGCCGTTCTTGCGGAAGACTTGAAGGGGAAAGTGTTTAACAGCATAAGGAGATAATTAAGATGTTAGGAAAAATCAATTATGTTGGGTTCATCACCAAGACGATCAGGGATATAGGAAGAAAGTTGCACAAACTGCTTAAGGTTGTTCTGGATAGAAAAGTCATAGGCGAGTTCACCAACTGGATCATGAGAACTAGACGAAAGCCATTGGCGGTGGTGAACATTGAAATCACCTAAAATGATGATATCGGAGAAATGAGAAAATGAAAGAATGTCCTCTATTTTGGAGTTTAAATAGTCAAAGAATTTTTTAAAGTCAGTAGAATTAGGAGATAAGTAAACAGAACAAATAAATTTAGTAGTAGAATTGCAAGAGAGCTTAAGCCATAAAGTTGAGAATTCAGAAGACTCCAAATTAGAGACACGAGAAATAGCAACATCGTTGCGCACATATGTGCAACCTCTGCCATTGGCTGAAAATTGAGGATAGAGACAGTAGGAGATAGCAGAATAGGGTTTGCTGTCAGAGCACTCAAGCACCTGAGTTTCGATTAAGAATAAGATATGAGGTTTAGAGGGAGAGAGATGGTGTTCGACAAAGGAGAAATTATAAAAAAGACCGCGAACGTTGCAGAAATTAATAAAAAAAGAAGACCGTGCACCGGGCCAAGCAGAACGCTGTATCCTGTCGCCACCATCTACGTCATCTGAGACCACCAACTCGCAAGTGGTGATGGGAAAGGGGCATTCATTGCATTGTATGCTA
>SEYY01003993.1:70000-75000 GCA_009176605.1 Armadillidium nasatum
AATAGTTTATCAAGGCAGTGTGCAAGCTCAAAAGCACAAATTTTAAGAACCACCGGAGAGATATCATTAGGACCATACGTCTTCTTAGTGTTAAGCTCAAAGAGAGCAGAAAAGACGTCTTTAGAAGAAATTACAATTTTAGGCATAAATGAATTGGAGGATTAAGAATAGCTAAGGAATCGTTAAAGGTTAAATTAGAGACAAAAGTTGGGGGAATGCCACAAACGTTTCCTCTCACTAGGAGGGGGTCTTTCTTGCGGAAGACTTGAGAAAATAGAAGAGTATAGAGATTAGAAAATTGAAGTCACCTAACATGAGGATTTCAGAAAAAGGAGAAGAGAGAATGTGCTCTATTTTGGAGTTTAAATAGTCGAAGAATTTAGGATAGTCAGTAGAATTAGGAGATAAAACAGAACATATGAATTTAGTCGTAGAATTTCATGAGAGCTTAAGCCACAAAGTGGAAAATTCGGAAGACTCCAAATTAGAGCCAAGAGAAAAAAATACATCGTTACGCAAAAACTGAGGATAGATACAGAATGAGGAAACAGAGTAGCGTTTACTGTCAGAAAGCTCAAGCACCTGAGTGAGTTTCGGTTAAGAACAAAAGATGAGGTCTAGAAAAAGAGAGGTGATGCTGAGCAAAGTGGAAATTGGATTGAAGACCGCGAATGTTGCAGATTAATGAATATATATATATATATATATATATATATATATATATATATAATATATATTATATATATATATATATATATATATATATATATATATATATATATATATATATATATAATATATATATATATATATATATATATATATATATATATATATATATATATATATATATATATATATATATATATATATAATATATATATATATATATATATATATATATATATATAATATAATAAATAAAGCGTGCCTATTTGTGTTTGTATAAGAGCATGAACGACAGGATAAGGTCCAGCCAATTTCATTAGTGATAACATTTAAACGAGATAATAAATTTAGCGAAACATTTACTCGGATTTAGTTCGCACCTTTTGAAGCAGACGAATCGGCTTCAATTAAGCGATAACTGAATGTATAAAACAATTGATTGGCTTATCTTGCTGACGTGAACAGAATTTGCTCAATTAATTTCAGTACTTCTTTGAATTTTTAAAAGGCACATAATTTTATTATATATATATATATATATATATATATATATATATAATATATATATATATATATATATATATATATATATATATATATATATATATATATATATATATATATATATATATATATATATATATATAATATTATATATATATATATATATATATATATATTATATATATATATATAATATATATATATATATATATATATATATATATATATATATATATATATATATATATATATATATATATATATATATATATATATATAATATATCTTCAGATTAGAAGAAGATTAAAATATATTAAGTATGTCTAGAGCAAATATTTTAAAATATTTAATACGACATTTTTTTGAGTGTAAATTAACTAGAGAAAAAAAAGTCTTCATAGCACTAGAGACAATAGAAGTGTTGTGAGAAAGAGATTCAAGCTAAAAATAGGAAAAAATAGAGAGAATGATAAAATGGTTCAAGGTTAGAAGAAAAAATGGTGAATAGTTTCGAACTTTTAGTTACAATCATAAGAAAATGGAAAATTAAAATCCTGGAATAAGAATAATCATTTTTTTTAACATACATAGCTTAAACAATAGAAAGAAAAGCAAGCGAAGAAATTACTTTATAAAACACAATTGATTTATATATATATATATATATATATATATATATATATATATATATATATATATATATATATATATATATATATATATATATATATATATATATATATATATATATATATATATATATATATAGGCTATATTCAATATTTCATCAAATAAGCAGATTTTAGTACGAAAAAAGTTTTTAATCTTCATCAAGTGTTGCAAAATACAAGAAAACTGTTTTGCACGTTCACGCATTTATTGAAAGTTAAAATAAAGTTCTTCCTTCAGCCACACAGCATTCATAACCTATTCAGTCAATTTTCACTAATTTTAGAAGTTTTTTTTTTCCCAAAGCACTCTGTGAAAATGGAGCCAAACCAATATTTTGAAGATTGCCCATTTTAAAATAAGATGGAGAGAGTGTGAATCTTGAAAGAAAAGTAGTGCAGCATAAACACGCGTTGAAAAGAGCCTATGAGAATTACTTCTCACATTGACATCGAATGGAGAATGGGCATTCATTTGACATCAGTAATGGAAGATATTTGTACGATGCCAATAATGTAATTTCAGGAAAACATTTGGTCCATTTTTATTAAAAATATAAATAAGTTCATGCGCCTAATGTTAAAAGCTCACGTAATTTTACTAATAATATTTTATTAAAAATATTAAGGGTTAGGTATTTTTTTCAAAACAATAAAAGGTGTGCCGTGATGACGTCATTTTATTTGACCTGAAAGAGGAAAGACGGGGTGTTTTAATGTTGTTTTATTCCCTTGTGTTTAATCATTATATATATATATATATATATATATATATATATAATATATATATATATATATATATATATATATATATATATATATATATATATGATATTTTTGTCACTTGTCCCATCGATTCGTTAGGACAGTTTTTGCAGTGAATAATGATTCATGAGCTGGTTAGATCTCTCAGGCGGTGGAATCACAGGTAGAATGCTGAGAGAAATTTCTCTCTTTAACTAAAAATGCCTGAGATACAAGCAAAAAAATAAATAAATAAATAAATAAATAAATACATAAAATAAATAAAATCAATGAATCAATCAAAATAAATAAATACATAAAATAAATAAAATCAATGAATCAATCAACTATTTTTATCAACTATCTAAACTATTTTTATCAAAAACTTTTGCTTAAACTATCAGAATTATACTTAAAAAGAAAAAATTTCTTCTTTCTCATGTATACAAGCTTTCCATTGAATCTATATTCTAAAAGTTTTCTTCGAAATGCAAAAAGAGTCTTCTACATAACATGCAAATATCTTATATTTTTAAAAAGGGGATAAAAAAAAATAAAGTTTCATATCTTTTGCAACCCATTTAAATATTAAATTTTTTAGATAAAATTCTAGATAATGCTCTAGAGCCTTTATTTTGAATATATATATATATATATATATATATATATATATATATATATATATATATATATATATATATATATATATATATATATATATATATATATATATATATATACCTCTCCCAGGAAGGGTTTTCATCCTGTCAGTGGAACCAGCATCTTTCCCCATTTGCTTTTAGGGAACTTTTCTAGGTAATATATACCTAGGATCCCCAAGTGGGATCGAACCGGCGCCCTCAAGCACGTGAGACAGCAGGATATATACCTTCCCTAGACGTTTTAGATATATTGTCAGTCTTGGGCTTTTTTCTGTTAGTTTAGTCCTCTAGTTTTAAATTCAGTCCCTTTTGGCGTTTCAGGTTTAAGTAGCGAAATTTAAAATCTCCTTTCTTCATCTGTCATCACTCCTACTATTGTATGACCTGCCTGTCTCTATATCTGTTTTTTGACTCGGACTATTATATTTGTTTATTTTGCCGACGATTTTATCCAGTCATTCCATTTTCTGTCCCTATCTGTTATTCCAAGCAGGAATGTTTCCGTATTTCTCTGTGTTATTCTTAGTTATGACTTTGTTCTTCTGTCTAGAGTTCAAGCATCACAGCCATAATTTCATTGCAGTTAGCAAGCATCTATCAAAAAGTTTTCCTTTTAAACAAAAAAAAATTATAACAACGAAACTCATATTCACCTTTCCCATTTTATTCTTATTCCTAATTATTTTAATTCTTTGATTTGATGGTCTGTTCGCCATTTGTATTTGAAGTCTACATCAACACAGTTTAAAATGGAGTTATTGACAGTTATGTGTGTAGGAACTGTCTGTTTATTAGCCATTACTATGGTTTCGTCTAAGTTTAATTTTAATTCTACTATTTTGCTTCCTCATTTTAGCTCTACTAACCATTTTTCGTAATCCCTCAAGATTTCAGGATTTGCATGAACGTAAATATCTTAAAATTTTTTTAATGTGGTCTTTCATTTAAGTTTATACCCATAACTCCCTAATTAAAACTCCTGATTATTTCTTTTACCATTACCATAAATTATTTTTGGGAGGTTGTATCTCACAGTCCTAGTTTAAATATTAATGTATCAGTTTCATATATTTATCTATATATGTATCTATAAATGTGTCTATATATGGTTTCGTAATACCATAATTATTTCAAGCATTCTAGTAGAGCTAGTACCCACATAGTCAAAAGCATTCCATATTTTCAAAAGTTATGCAAGAAGGTATTTTTTTCATTATGTGAACTGTTTAAACACTGGAATGTAATTAGTTATGCTAAAACCGCATCGAAATCTCACTTGTTCATGTGGCTGATTTGAAGTCATGTTATGCAGTAACTCCGTTAGTTATTATTTTGTAAGTAGTTTGTTTGTACAAAACTGAAAATAAGTTATTTGGTCTGTAGTTTTTAAGATTTAAAAAAAAAAAAAAAAAAAAAGAAAAAAAAGAAAGTAGTATGAAGCTGGCGTTTATCAATATGTCAGGGATTTTGTTTCTTTTCATTTACTTAAAATAGTCCTGTTAATATAATGGCAATTTCGTAATCATCTTTTAGTATGCCATTCGGTATTCCATTTTCATCAAGTTACTCAACTCTTTTCGTGTGTTTATGGCATTTATTACTTCGGCTGGAGTTATTGGAAGTAAATGTGTGTATCATTATAATATATTTTTATAGGTCGTTCATTGTCGTTATTTCCATATGACTACATAAATTTCTTCTACTCTCTGTCTATATATGATTAATTCTCTATGTATAAATTTTGTTCCCAATT
>SEYY01003993.1:80000-85000 GCA_009176605.1 Armadillidium nasatum
TAGGTTTAGTAGAAGGGAAAGAATATGGAAAATACGCCTCAATGAAAGGTAATGCGTTCTGCACACTCCAAGGGATCCTTCCCACGGAAACAATGATCATTTTATGAAAATCAAAGTAATACGACAGCCAATTCTTACAGCTTGCGGCCCCGAAATGCCACAAACGTTTCCTCGCAATAGGAGGAGGTTTATATATACAGTATATATATATATATATATATATATATATATATATATATATATATATATATATATATATATATATATATATATATATATATATATATATGTGTGTGTGTGTGTGTGTGTGTGTGTGTGCGTGTGTGTGTGCGTGAGGGGTGTGGGAAGTGTATGAGGAATGTGTGTGTGCGGGTGTGGGATGTGTGTGTGCGTACGTTTACAGGTGTTTCATAGTTTAAAATCTGAGAAAATCATTACAAAGAAAATGGATAAAATAAAAATATAATGAATTTTACAAAGAAATCAGAGAGAATCAAACAGTTACGCTATGCTCGTCTATTAACTTGAAAAGAGAAAAGAGGAAAACATATTTAGTTACGTTATTAAACATATCTCTTTAATCTTTTTGAACTTCACCTTTCTTAAAAGACGCAGTTTAAATTTCAGCTTAAAGCCGAAAGTTTATATTAATATTTGATAAATAACTGTAAATGGCTTACAATTCTTCTGCCTTTCTCGGATAGGACTTGAAAAAAAGTTAAATTTATTGACAAAATTGGATAAATGTAATGGATTAATTGAAAATTTAAAAAAAAAATTACTGATATCCTGTACGTAGAATTTTCCTTTTTTTTTCAATTACTTTATATGATTCTTTATCAGAAGGTTAGGTATTCAAGTCACGAATGAGCTGTCACCATTATTTGTTTCGATTAGAAAAGCTGTTGACTAGGGAATGTGTTATTAAATAGCTTTGTTCCATTATATCCTTTATTTCTTAATTCTAGCTTCAAGCACAAGTGATTAGCAACATTAAGAGCATTTATTCTTCTTTTATAATTGTTAATTATTACAAAGCACTTTATCTTCCATTTCTCGTTATTTTTCTGATGTCTTTTTCTAAAATATAATAATAATGAAACAGTAAAATTATATGATGCTATTTCGATCGACACGTTTCTTGAAGAAAACTTCCTCTTGGAGCTTTGCTGGATGGCGAACTCCTTCTCCCAACTCACAAGTTTCTTCCTATGACGAAGGAATTCTACGTCATAGGGGAGGTTTGTTTCTAATATGCTGATTTGAATTCTGTTCCTGTAAGGCGTTACTACTTCAATTATAAGATT
This sequence comes from Armadillidium nasatum, assembly GCA_009176605.1. Classification (NCBI taxonomy): domain Eukaryota; kingdom Metazoa; phylum Arthropoda; class Malacostraca; order Isopoda; family Armadillidiidae; genus Armadillidium; species Armadillidium nasatum. The sequence goes on from SEYY01003993.1 coordinate 81,308, forward strand.
ATTATTTTATTTAACAAAACCTTAATAAATTAATCTATTAAAACTAGCAGCATCAAATATTATAACAATGATACAATCTCTATAATAAGCGATTTATAAAACAGCACTTAATATGATTATGAAAGAGAATGCCGAAGTCATTACAGAATCTTTATTGGACAGTGGGAGGGGGGAAGGATGCTGAGTGAACTACATATATTGCCAAGGTCTTTATATATATATATATATATATATATATATATATATATATATATATATATATATATATATATATATATATATATATATATATATATATATATATATATATATATATATATATATATATATATATATATATATCGTAGTAAAGGAGGCACTTATGATAGGTGCAGATTTTGCCGAAAAGCATCAAAATCTGACAACCTGTCTGAAAAAAGGCCTTACGGGATTTTGATTTGCAATTGCAAATCACTCCGCTCAAATCAACCTCACGCTCTTTCCTGACACCGTCTAGGAAGGTTCAATCCATCGAAATTGGACTCAAGTCGGGGGAAGGGGCCCCTGTGAGGCCCCTTGATCCCCTCAAAATTGGTTTCAGGAAGTTTCCTGAGCTTGCAGAATTTCTACGTTCAACTTACTCTCTTTCCGGACCCTTTTATGAGGTTCAGTGCAGCTGAAATCGATTCGAATCGGTTGGACCGGGTCCGTGGGGGTCTGCGAACCGACAAAAAAGGTCAGGAAGGTCCCTGAGATTGCAACATTGCGCGCAATTGGAGAAAATACCGTTAGGTCTTTTCCGAAAAGGATGCCAAATTTAGATACTTTTCGACCTAATCTGGCACCTGTCAAAAGTGCCTCCTTACTCTATATATATATATATATATATATATATATATATATATATATATATATATATATATATATATATATATATATATATATATATATATATATATATATATATATATATATATATATATATATATATATATATATATATATATATATATATATATATATATATATATATATATATATATATATACATATATATACAAAAGATTCTAAATAATAAAAGATCAGTCACGAGATATTTTTCCGAAATTAATAATATAATAGGTTTTAGAAAGGATATAACGTGCGTATTTTTTATTACCAAGAAGAAGGTGTAAAAATGAAATAAGGAAGAGTAAAAGCAAATATGAGTAGGAGTAGGTTCTAGTAAGAAGAAGAATAAAATGAAAAAGAAACGGAAAAAAAAGAAGAAAAAGAAAAAGAAAAGAAGAAAAGAAGAAGAAGAAGAAGAAGAAGAAGAAGAAGAAGAAGAAGAAGAAGAAGAAGAAAGAAAAAGAAAAAAAGAAACAGAAAAAAAGAAAAAGAAGATAGACTAACAAAAGCTGAGTAACAAGGGAAATGAAGAAAAAAAGAAGACGAACAAGAGGATAAGAGGAAAGAAAAAAAAAAGGAAAAAACATGAAAGATAAGTTGATTTAAGAAACTAATTGCTTAACTTTCTAGCAAGAAACTTCGTTTTAAGCAGTGGCATATTCTTTGAAATGGAACACAAAACTTTGACAAGTTAGGCAAATTTATTCATGCAAGTTTATTCTTTAAGATAAATAAAGTGAGACACATTCCTTGATATTAAGCAATTTAAGTTCCGTGAAGCTTCGTTTCATTGAAAAAGATTTTGTTGGCTTAGAAATTTCTTCCATATTTCAAAGAAAACATTATTCATAAATCGGTCTAAAATTTAATAAAAAAAAAGAATTTAAGATTTAGTTTTAAAATCTTTTTAATTTTATAAATAAAACTAGCAGAGAGAGGGAAATGCTTTGTATACACACCTTATACTAAATTGCACAAAATAAGTTGATTTACAAAAGGATTTAGTTATTTTAAAGTGAAAATGGCATTATTAAATTAGCCATAACTAAGAGTCAACTAATTTTTAAAATTTCCATAAAAAAATAAAACATTTATACCTATAATATAATTTCTTACTTTTTTCAGTGTAAAAGTCTATTATAAATTGCAAGGAAGGTCTTAGCTAGAAAAACTTGTATATTTCCGAAAGTAAATAAGTAAAACTAAAATTGATTATAGAATGATAGTAAATATGCAATGAACAATTGAAGTCCTAGGGTAGTTTATTTGCTACTTTTTTTAATAACTTGCACATTATGACTCTGATGGATATGAAATTAAAGAAAAGGTTATAAAGTGGAGAAATTTTAAGGGAGAAAGGAGGAGCGAAGCGAAGATCCTTTGGCCAACGGCGACTCCACCTGCATGTCGTAAACCCGCAAACAGCTGTACATCTTTGCGGTTTTCCTTTCGGGTATTATTTAACTAAATTCAATTCAACTTTTTACGAACACTAAAACAGGAAATTTGTTGCTAACTAAATTAAAATTCGAAAACTCTACATGACGAAATTTAAATAGTTTAAACAGAATTAGAAAAGCTACCTTGAATTACACGAGAGAAATAATCTCTTCTTTCATCTATTTTGTTTATTTTTACCTTTCTTTTTAAATCATATAAACTTTTATCTCGAAAATATTCCTTTTTTTTTAAGAAAAGGGGAAAAGGTTATTGTAGTTGCCTTTTTTCTTAAATCACGATTAAAGAATATGTTTTGCCAGAGCCGAAACTGGAAGCCTGAGTGACAGATCCACAGAAGTTTTGAGGTGGATCGAATTTTTAGGCTAATAAATTGTTTGTGTGTATCCTGAGCAGGAGTCAAAGAAATTTTTGCTTTTAGCGGGATAAGAAATATTTATTTATTTATTTATTTTTTTTATTTTTTTTTATTTTTTTATTTTTTTTTTTTAGTTGAGTTGAGCTGAGCTTTGATCTGGAGCTGAGTGGTAAAGAAATTCTTTTAGTGGAGCCGAAGTCATAGAAATCTTTTTGGTTGAAGTGGAAGAAGGAGGAAACTTATTTTAGATGGAGCCGTAGCCAGTGTTAAAAAAAAAAAAAAAAAAAATAAAAAAATAAAATAAAAAGGGGTGGAACTGGTGTCTTAGCATTTTTTTTGGAATAGTACTGGAGCCTGGGTAAGATTTCAAAAATGGCAATACGAAATAAATGTTCTTGAGTCTGAACAGGATTTGGAAGTCGGAATCTGAGCTGTAATCTTGAATCGAAGATTTGCAAACTTATATATATATATATATATATATATATATATATATATATATATATATATATATATATATATATATATATATATATATATATTATATATATATATATATATATATATATATATATATATATATATATATATATATATATATATATATATATATATATATATATATATATATATATATATATATATATATATATTAATATATATATATATATATATATATATATATATATATATATATATATATATATATATATATATATATATATATATATATATATATATATATATATATATATATATATATATATATATATATATATATATATATAATATATATATATATATATATATATATATATATATATATATATATATATATATATATATATATATATATATATATATATATATATATATATATATATATAATATATATATAATATATATATATATATATATATATATATATATATATATATATATATATATATATATATATATATATATATATATATATATATATATATATATATATATATATATATATA
>SEYY01003994.1:0-10000 GCA_009176605.1 Armadillidium nasatum
AGTCTAGCCCATCCTATCACTCCGTGGGTTATGCCCAATGGGGGGTACTTGCATCGCTTCGGACGGCGCTACGTCCTCCCCCTATTTTTCTATTGTCTGCAGGTAAAGGGGTACATTCAATGTTGAAACAGAATTAACCTATATCATAAAAACTCGGATTTTTTTTTTGGTTTGCAATTAAACAATTACAAACTATAAACATATTTAAAACTGCCTATATATATATATATATATATATATATATATATATATATATATATATATATATATATATATATATATATATATATTATATATATATATATATATATATATACTATATATATATATATATATATATATATATATATATATATATATATAACCATTGGACTAATGGCCGACATGAGTAGTATACCTACTGACATGGCCCATATTAGTGAAATACTGTACTTTCACTTTTTAAAATAAGGATTTAAAGTTAATGTTATCTATTTTGATAACATTAATATTTATTTTGAGAAAGAAAACTCTTCAAAATCGACTTAAAAACATCTCATCAAAAGTACTTAAAAATTTAGATTATTTTATATTAAAGTATTCACATATTGTAATCTATTTAATTGGCTCGCTAATTAAATGTATATATATCCTCTTTTGTCCTTTTAACCAAAAGAGTGACTTTAATACACCATCAAAGAGATTTTTATAAATACAATGTCCCATTGGGGTATCGAACCACCACATGGTGAGCATAATAACGATTAGTTTATCAGATTAGCCATTTACTCATTGGGGAGCCATAAAATTCCTCATTTGAATAGACTGAATAAAGTAGTTGCTGATAAGGAACCGTGTTTTTCTCCTTTATATATATATATATATATATATATATATATATATATATATATATATATATATATATATATATATATATATATATATATATATATATATATATATAATAAATTATATAATAATAATATATAAGTTATAATTAATATATATATAATTAAATATAAATAAATATTAATATATAATATATTAATTAAATAAAAATATAATATTACAATATATATTATATATATATATATATATTATATATATATATATATAATATATATATATATATATATATATATATATATATATATATATATATATATATATATATATATATATATATATATATATATTATATATATATATATATATATTAAAGAGTAAAATTTAAAACATTATTTATTGACCACTATTATGCATATTATTCGTTGAAGTACATTCATTTGATTCATGCGCTTGAAAGAATTGGGATTTTTATTTCATATAAAATTATGAATAGTGTGTCAGTATATATATATATATATATATATATATATATATATTATATATATATATATATATATATATATATATATATATATATATTATATATATATATATATATATATATATATATATAATATATATATATATATATATATATATATATATATATATATATATATATATATATATATATATATATATATATATATATATATATATATATATATATATATATATATATATATATATATATATATATATATATATATATATATATATATATATATATATATATATATATATATATATATATATATATATATATATATATATATATATATATATATATTATATATATATATATATATATAGGCTTAAGTTTTAGAAGTTGTCTGACCATTGATATAACGAAATTTTTTTTATATCGATATTTTGAAATTTCGATTTTTATCGATATTTTTATACCGATATTTATATATAAAAATATAAGGATATAGGTGATATTTCTTCCACAGATTGGAGTCTTCTTGAACATGTTAAATAACTAAAAAAAAAAAAATTTGATATATAAATAAGAAATAATAATTTTTTTTTATTGAAATAAAAAACATTGTGGGTTTAAGATGAGTGTTTTTCTGAAAAACTATTAGTCTTTGGATATGCATTTGTCTCACGAAGATGCAATATATATGATGTATTTTTTTTTGTGCAAATTTAACGGTAAAGCAGGTGTCGAATTGTGTTGGTGTTACCAAGACTACAGTCATTGATTGGTTCAACTTTTGACGACAAGTTTGCAGTTTGAAATGTTTGACTCTTTCAAGCAAGATCGGATTAAAAGGAAAAGTTTTCAAGTTCACAAGTCTTTATTTGGAAAGAGAAATAATAATATATATATATATATATATATATATATATATATATATATATATATATATATATATATATATATATATATATATATATATATATATATATATATATATATATATATATATATATATATATATATATATATATATATATATATATATATATATATATATATATATATATATATATATATATATATATATATATATATATATATATATATATATATATATATATATATATATATATATATATATATATATATATATATATATATTAATATATATAATATTTATATATATAATATATATAAATATAATATATATAATTATTATATATATATAATATTATATATATATATATATATATATATATTAATATATATATATTATATATAATTATATATATATATTATATTATATATATATATATATATATATATGTAATAACTTATATATTATATATATATAATATATATATATAAATATATTATAAATATATATATAATTTATAATATATATATATATTATATTATATATTATATATATATACTATACTATATATATATATATTATATGTATATATAAATATATATAGAACTATATTATTTATTATAGTATATATTTATATAATATATATATATAAATATATATATAATATATAATATTATTATAATATAGTATATATATATTTGCGAATTGGTAGATCAAGACGTGATGGGTGACACACAGAAACTAGATCTGATTGGTTTAGCGCATATATGTATGTGGGATTGAGACAGGGGTTTGTAATATCTTCATGTTATTTAATCTATTGATGAATGGTTTACTTAGAAAAATGGAGAGAGAAGGGAAGAGTATTACGTTAAGAAATATGGAGGATGAATGTGAAGTGAATGTTTTACTTTTTGCAGATGATGCGGCATGTGTTTGGTGGCAGAATCTGGAGAAAAGTTGTGAATACTTGTGAGAGAGTTTGACCAGTAAATGTGCAAACTCAGATTGAAATTCAATCCAGTGAAGAATAAAGTTATGAGGATTGGAGGTGGGGATGAGGAAATGTGGAGGGAGGAATTGGTTTGTAGAAGTGTGAGAATGGAAACTTGAGGAGGTGAATGAATTCAAATATCTAGTAATGTTTGGTGGAAGGTAAGGGTGGGACGGAAAAAGGAATAAAGAACAGAGTGGTAGAAAAAAATGAAAGTATTGGGGGCCTAAAAAAAAGAATGGAAAAAAGGAAAAATTCGAAAGAAATAAAAATAAGAATTCTATGACCTACATCGCTAGTTCAACCTCTACTGCTCTCGCTCACTGACTGTAGTGAAACATAGACGATAAGTGCTCGGTCGAGAGAAAAGTTTCAATGTCTTTGAGATGAAAGATTTGAGAGCGATATATAAATTGAGAAGGATTGATAGGATTAGAAATGAAAGAATAAGGGAGATGTGCAAATGGAAGAAGGGTGTAATTGATAGAGAGGAGGAGGATGTGCTAAAATGGTTTGGACATATGTGAAGAATGAAAGAGAACAGAATGGTTGACAAGGTACGTAGATCCGATGTAGATAGGGGAAGGGTAGGGGGAGGGGAAGGCCGACGTGGAGATGGATGGATGGAGTGAGAGTGATTTTGATGGAAGGAATTTGACAGTTTTAGACGAAGGGTAGACGATACTCATACGACTACCGGCACAGGATGCGGACAGCGCACGCGACTCGCACGATGAAGAGAGTTTGAAGAGGTAAGAATACCACCGCTATTTTGGGCTGTAGGAATTGTGGCGGGCACCACTCACGAAAGTGGGACCGGTGATAGTGAATATTATTATATAACTCCACATACATCACACATAACACACTCCACTCACTACTATACACACACATTTATATATAAACTACACACATCATACACCCCACCCATATATACTACATACGATAATCTAGCACCTCTCATGTCATATTAATGGCGGCAGTGTACCACCACACATCACACTACACCTATATAGACTATATATACTATATTACCCATCACCTCGCACACTATAACATATACACTATAAATAATATAATATAAAAGTATATAATATAGTAACTTTAGTATACTATTATATATACCAAACCCCTCACCACACTCCTCACTACTTCCACATATCATCCCCACTACTACACACCATCAATACTACTCCACATATAATACGTATATATACCTACCACTCACCTACCACTACTACACCCTAGCCGTTACTTAATATATAAATCTAACATCCGGCATCCCGGCCATCCGCAGATCCCTGAACACACACGAGAGGCTCGCGGTACACCAAGTGGCCGCCGTGTACTACTCCACCCCACCATTTAACAAGTCACGCATCCGGCATCCCGGCAATCCTCATCAAAATTATCATAAGCATCCGCATCCGGCATGCGCCGCACACACTGTTCCGGTAGCACCGACACCTCACTCACGAGAGACACACCACACACGCACGCAAAGAGGGAGACTATCACACATACATTAGCGCGCTTATGTCACAGGAGAGACCAGCCACTCCCATATGCGGACAAGATGCACAACATCCGCCTCACATTCCCCGATCCGCACTTCTTCCAATAGAGATTCAAACATTCCGCACTCCGTGATCCGCATCCGCATGTAAGTATGAAACATCATGATCCATGTACAGCGGTGTAATACGTCAGTAGGTCTGTATCCCTCGGCAACGTTGATCTATCTATTTGTTAGGCCTGTATCACACGGTAACGTCGATGGTTATGATAAGTCGAACTAAGTAAGGTATAATAATAATAATAATAATATATATATATAAATATAATAATAATAAATAATTTTTTTTTTTTTTTTTTTTATTTTTATTTTAATTATATATAATAAAAATTAAATAATACAATCATAAAATAAGTAATACTAATAAGGCATAAATGGAAGGGCAAAAAATAAATATCGCAAAATACACAATAACAAAAAAAATTTCGACTAATAGTTGATATATCATGTTTCCCAATATATCGATATTTCAATATATTGAAAGGTCAGCCAACTTCTTAACCTTTACCAATTATATATATATATAAGATTGATGAAATTATAGATATATATAGATATACTCATATAGTAATATACGGTAGAAGAGATGTATAGTAGTGCGATAAATATACGAGATATATTATCAGATAGTAACTGATAACTATAGAGCTTATGTAATGGCATTAAATAGCAGCATACCAATAAATTTAAGGTCCACGTAAGCGATGGTGAATAAAAATGTCACACGAAAACGGATACTGGACAAGAGTATTATATAAAACACCTGGAACATTTAATCCATCAGTAAAATTATTAGAACCAATAAATATTCGAGAAAATCTAACTTAAATCAAATGTTCGGATGAGCCTGTACATTCAAACCGACACCGATTTCAATAAGGACATGGCAGGAAATAGTAACTACGTTTTCGTACTATAATTTAATTAATAAAGTGTTAATAAAAAGAAGTATTAGTTAAATAATATATATATATATTATAATAATAAGTATATTATATATATATATATTTATATTATATATATATATTATATATATATAGACATAATATATTTATTAATAGAATACTGACGCTTGGGTCTGCGTTCTGTGGTTTTGGCTTACACAAAGTGACAATTCAAGATTTTCTGAAAACAAAATTATAGATTTAAAATTTAAGAAATGTAAATATTTGCTGCCTGAGCACTAAAGTTTCTAATAACTCGGAGTTAAAGATCTTTTTTAGAATTATGTGAGATCCGGGATATCACACAGTTCCCAGAAGGATCTTCCTTGCGATGCAGATGCATGGAAGCGCACGATAAGCAAGGCAACTAAGCCGCTTAATTTCATTTCATGTCACGATTGCTAACCAGTATTACAGAAATACAGGAAAATACACACACAACACCACGACGTTGCGAGTCGATGGGCTGCACCCTAGCACGCACAGGCAGCCAGTGCACGCGGCAGAGCGACCAACACTAGACACACGTTTGGATGGGGTAAAGGCTGTTCACACACAGCCACACTGGCACAGGACACACAAGCATAAATATATCATCTAGTATATATATATATATTATATATATATATATATATAATATATATATTATTTTTATTTTTTTTTTTTAAAAAATAGTAATTTGCAGATTTTCATGTTTTTTTATATAAATATTCAGAAAGGTTCTTATTTCTCAAAAAAAAATTATAGTTATTTCCGAGGGAAAAACTATTACAAAATGTTATATATATATATAGTATATATATAGTATATATATATATATAGATAGTGGCAATCACTATAAGTATAGTACGATGATTATAACTATACAGCGATAGTCATACAGTTATAGTACAAGAGAAGAGCACCCGTAAAGAATCGCAATGAATCCTATATACTATAGTAGTATATAATATATGTGACGGAATATAGGTATAGTAATATAGTATGATGAAGGATAATATGAGGTGGATATAATATATGAGAGGGCTAGGAAGTGAGGAGTGAGTTAGGGATATATAATAAGTGATATAGTTAGTAGGTATATAGTATAAAGAGAGAGAAACCTGTATAAACAGAGGATATATAGCGTAATATAGTAAGTATATCATATCTTAAGGTATATAGATATCTATAGTATATAATATATAGCTATTATTAGTTTACTATGAGGTATATACGTTATAGGTGATAATTAATTAGATGTACAATAGGAAGAGAGAGATCTGTATAACACACGTATATAATAATTATGTATATATATAATATATATATATAAATATATATATATACTATATATATATTATATATATAAATATATATATATATTATATATAGATATATATATATATATATATATATATATATATGTATATAAGGGAGAGACCTGTATAAACCAGTATATATATATATAAGTATATATATAGAATTATATATTATATAATATATATATATATATATATATATACTATTATATATATATTATTATTATTTTATATATTTATTATTTAAATTAAACTTTTCTATTGTTCATGATTTTATTATTAACGTAATTTATTTTTTGCTTTTATTCTGTAGTTCTTGAATCCATCATTTTTTATTTGTCATAATATTTGTTCAAGAGAGTTCTGGCTTAGATATGCGTAGTAGGATACTAGTATCATATATATATATGACATCTATGTGTAGGTATAATATAATATAGTTCACTCTATATAGTTGTCGTAGTATATGATAGCTATTGATATAGGTATATATGCTAGACGATTTAATAAATATTTATATAAGGGTGTGATAATACTTGTGATAGAATAATATATATATATATAATAAGTGGAGTATGATAATATGGTATAATAGCCGGCGCCATCTATAGATAAGTAAGTTAGGTAGATATACTAATGGAGCCTGAGAGTAGCGACCACACTAAGATACTTGTATTATGATAGGAATAAGATATATATATGTATCCTCCGCGTAATACTTGTGATGTTATAGTTTATATTTATATATATAGTTATTATATATATATATATATATATATATATATATATATATATATTATATATAATATATATATATATATATATATAATATAATATATCGAGATGAGGACCAGAGGAACCCAATTCCAAGCTACTTTTCAGGAGAGCGGAAACAAAGTTTGCATGTTACTGTTTTTGTATATACCGTTGTCATCTTTCATATGAAACGTGTATTTGTATAAGTGCTTATGGATGTGTGTGTATGTAGAAGCTGAATATGTCCATATATGCTTTGCATGTTTTAACGTTTTACCGTATAAAATAAAGGGAATAAAGTTAAAAATTTTAAAGACTTACAAAACAAAAAGGTAAACAATAAAAATTGAAAATGAATTTACTACCATAGCAACATATTCGAAAAAAAATGAAATTAAATAAAAAATAAAAATAAGATTAACAATTAAAAATGTATCAAAAAGGAAAAGTAAAAGGAAAAAGAAAAAAAAATAGTAAAATGTTGAAAAAAAAATTAAAAAAGTAAAGGAAAAAACTAATTTTGCTGAAAGAAGGAAAAAAAGTTATAAATTTAAAATAAAACAGATTGAAATTAAATGGGAGAATATCATGATGTCTAATAATTACGATGCTTACTCTTGTATGTGCACGTGTTTGAACTCGTGTTTATGAATGTGTTCATTAGTTAATGTACTTATGTGTGTGAGAGTATGTTTAGGATTGTATAGGTGTATGTATGTATGTATGTATACGAGTGTATGTGTGTACGCACATGCATCTGAGTATATATGTGTGCGTATGTGTGTGAGTATATATAGGGTCTCGTGCCTCAGTGCAAATCAAGAAAACCTAGGAAAGGAACAGTGTAACATCTCCAACCTCAAGGAATCCCTCACAGAAAAAGGAAGCTCCCGTTCCTAAGATTATCAAGAAAAAAACTCGAAAATCTTAAGGGGCAAAGGTAGTATCCCCCTAAAATCAATCAATTTGGCAGCTATGCCATAAAAATAACCTGAGAAGAGAAGCGCGAGAAACGATAAATCCTCAAAAATAGATCAAGGATAAGTTTGAGAAAAATATAGAGCAGGGCTATGTGACAACTCCCTATTAGAACTGTGAGAAAGGCGGTCAGGTGTTGAGCATACCTCTCTGAGGGAAGGTGCTGGACCCTCAAATGGGGTCAGGAAAAAGGTTGAAAATGGGGTGCTGTGGCTACTCCCTCCAGAAGGAAGTTGGAAGAAGGAATGGTGTTCTAGCGAGAAAGAGTATATCCCACCAGGAGAGGTTGAACCCTCTAAAAAGGACCAAGAAAAATGTTGAAAAAATGGTGTGCTGTGGTTACTCTACCCTTCTTTAAGGGTAGATCGTGAAGGGGGGTTGAACTTTCCCCAAGGAGCCTGAAAAGATATGAAAAAATTTGGAGCCGTCGTGTACGCTCTGCCCCGTAAGGGAGGGGATTGTACTCTTCAGCTTAGGGACCCTAACCTCAAGAAGGGGTCAAAGAGGAGCCTGGGCATGCAACATTTCAGAAAATGGCTTCATGAAAGAGCGTGAGGTCGGCCTGTCGATCTAGATTTGCAATTGCAGATCAAAGAATGAAATGCCATTTTGGCGGTCTAAAGTGTCATCCTCAATATATATATATATATATATATATATATATATATATATATATATATATATATATATATATATATATATATATATATATATATATATATATATATATATATATATATATATATATATAGATTAAATTTCAATTTGATTTAGCAATTTTATAGATTGCAGTTTTTTGGAAAGCTTTAAACATGAATATGTTTTAAATTTCATTTCGAAGGAAAAAAAAAAAAAAAAAAAAAAAAAAAAAAAAAAAAAAAAGAGAGAGAGAGAGAGAGAGAGAAAAAAAGGATAAAAAACTACCTAAAGGAGTGAAATCCCTAGAGAAATGAAAGAAGGGAGATCGGAATATAAATAAAAGTATAAATTGTGAATCTGGAAAAAAGGGGTCACAGATATTGAGTGTGAAAATGTTTTTAAGAAGGGTTGAAAAAAAAAAAAAAAAAAAAATTTGGGAAGACGGAACGACATGGACAAGGGAAAAGAAACTTGTTATTTACAGAATAGGGACAAAATATATTTCATTTCTTAAATAAGGAGAGTTAAATATATATTTCTGATTCTAGGTTAGTTTAGGTTTGGGCTTTGTGCTGGTTGTATCAGGTTAGGTTAAATTAAATTAGGTTAGGCATTGTTCTAAATGCTCTGTCACGAAA
>SEYY01003994.1:15000-25000 GCA_009176605.1 Armadillidium nasatum
CTCGCTCACAATTTTCTGGGGGAAACCTAAATTCGTTTAACAAAAGTGCATTTTCAAGGACGTATTACATTCGACTGTAACTGAGAGCTTGTCAAGGACAAGGACAAGTTCACCTTCGTTGTAGAAGTAAGAGTTCTGCTTCAGGAACAGCAAACCTCGTGAAAATAAATTTTCAGTGGAAATTACATACAATTTTGAAGAATAAATATGATGATTTTAGAGATAGAATTTTCTTTAATTAAAAATAATTTAATTACAGAATGTTATAATATCGACTTAGCGCATGTTATTATTATTTTATAACTTATTATTATTATTTTTATTTTATAAATAAGTTATTTTATAACTTTATAACTTTATATTATTATTATTTTATAACTTAATCAAATACAAAAAATAATCTTTTAGAAAAAAGAAAAATGACAGTAAAAATGAAAGTAAAAAATGTTTAAATAAATAGGAAAGAAAAGGTAAAAGTAATAACCGTTCGCCATTAATTAAATAATAAAAATTAAATATATCATTTCATTTTAAAATAATTTTTATGTTTTCGGATTAATTTTTGATTTTTAATGACTGAAAATTATTAAATATTAAAACTTTATATTGAGTTTATTCTTATTTTATATTTGGCTTCCCCTATTTGATATATTATTATTATTATTATTATTATTATTATTATTATTATTATTATTATTATTATTATTATTATTATTATTATATTTTTATTTTATTATTATTATTATTATTATTATTATTATTATTATTATTATTATTATTATTATTATTATTATTATTATTATTATTATTATTATTATTATTATTATTATTATTATTATTATTATTATTATTATTACTGTTATTATATTATTATTATTAGTATTGTTATTATTATTATTATTATTATTATTATTATTATTATTATTATTATTATTATTATTATTATTATAAGTCTTTTTTATAACTTTGTATTTGTAACTCATTTTTTACATTTTTTAAATTTAGGAAAAACATATTTTAGCTTTGTGTTAATAATAATAATTAATTTCTCAAATTAAATTTTCAAAATAATTAACTACTATTCAGTGAACTCTCCAAACTAGGAAAGGAAGCTGGGGGGGTTCAAACCCCAAAACTACCACCTCAAATCAAGCCCATTTAAATATCTAATGGTTAAATTTTTTTTTTTTTGTGTGTTAAATTTAATTGAAGGAGATTATGATTTACTGGAAAAAAAATTACTGTTAGTTTTACTGAAATATTTCAAGTTTATTCCTTACAAATACTTCACTATTTTTAAAGCTGTTTTAATCTAAGTTTTCATTAGTCGAGTAAAATGGGTGAGTAAACGGGCAAGTGTTAAAAGCACGATTACCGACACAGTGTTAAGCGATTGGTCAAGTAGTGGGAGAGAAAAAATGAGAAAAATAGGCGAGTCGAGTGATTTAGTAGGGAGGATAGTAGTTCACTGACTTGCGCATGAATAGTAGTCTCTCTCTCTTTCTGAAGCACACACACACGCACACACTTTCAGCAGCAATTGTGAATCAGGTATTTTTCTGAAGGCAAATGTCTCATTCTCTCTCTCTTTATATATATTATATATATATATATAATATATATATATATATATATATATATATATATATATATATATATATATAATATATATATATATATATATACAGAGAGAGAGAGAGAGAGAGAGAGAGAGAGAGGAGAGAGAGAGAGAGAGAGAGAGAGAGAGAGAGAGATGACTGATTTGTATTTATATAAGTCAATTCACCCTTTAATAATATTGACAGAATAAATATGTATTTCTTTCAAAGCTTTGTTATAATAAAATTTGCAAATACTCATAAAATATTTTCGATGTTCTTTGTACTTGGAAATCTATTTTGTAGAATAAAGTTATTAGTATTTGAATAAATTATCTTATTTATATATGCATATTAGTAAATAATTAATTACTGGAATTAAATTTATTATTAATTATATTAATTAATTATTAATTATAAAATTCAAATTACAGGAACAAAATAACTGCGTTTTTGGAAATAAAGAAGTATTATTTGAATTGTGATTTCAAAGGTAATAATAATAATAATAGTAATAACTGATGATGATAATAATAATAATAATGAAAACTGATGATAATAATAATAATAATGAAAACTGATTATAATAATAATAATAATAATAATAATAATAATAATAATAATAATAATAATAATAATAATAATAATAATAATAATAATAAATAATAATAATAATAATAATAATAATAAAAATAATAATAATAATAATAATAATAATAATAATAATAATAATAATAATAATAATAATAAAAATAATAATAATAATAATAATAATAATAATAATAATAATAATAATAATAAAATAATTAAATTAATGATGGAGTAGGATTCCAAATAACTTTTTTAATATCTTGTTTGCTTTAAGACAAAAATTTAGAAATGAATTTATAAAAACTTTTACAAATAAGGTTAGTGACTTTCTTATTATTACCATTGGAAATTATACAATTAGTAGTATTAGAAACTAGATTTCTTAATTAACTCCGGGTATTTTAAAATGTGTTTCGTCAGTATATTTAAAATGCCTTTGAAATTTTTAAACATTTTTGACAGGATAGCAAAATACACTGGTAAGAAACAAATTTCGTTTTACTCTTTACTCTGTTAGCTTTCCATTGGTACTGTTCTTAGAAAATTTGTGTATGGTTAATTGAAAAGAAACGAAAGACCTTAAGAAGTGAATAGCTGCCAAATTTTTGCAATTAGTTCTTTTACGCTTGACTTTATCAACAAAAGAGTTGATATAACAGGTTTGTTTTCTGAAAAATCTGTAAAAACTGGTTCTTGCAAACCTGTTCACCTTAACACTGGTTTTAAATAAGTGGTCTTTCCTAATAATCTTCAATTTATATGAACCTATACTTTATACCAATTTCAATTCTCCTAAGTCAGCAAAACATTGCCGTACCAGACTTTAGCATTCGTCCTGCAAAACATAAGAAGGTTTTCATTCTTATAAGAGTTATTTTACTGAATTTTTTATCTCACTGTAACTTCAAGAACAGTATTTTTTAATAATATAAAATGAGTTTCTTTAATTTTAGCTTGAAGAGGTGTTATGAAATTCATTCAATTTTCTTAATTAAAATCTTTAAACTATTTCCATTAATTAATGAATTTTAACTATGTTATTAAGTTCCATCTTTTGTAAGAAAGAATAATATAATATATGTAATAATAGATAATACATAGTATTTTATTAATATTACTTTACTTTCTTTGTACTTCATCACTGATCCATCATTTAATATATAGTAGGCATTATTCTTTCAAAAAAAAAAAAAAAAAAAAAAAAAAAAAAAAAAAAAAAAAAATTACGGAAAATTTGCCAAAGAATAATTAAAAAAAAAAAAAAAACTAATAACCAAACATTCAACTTCTACCAAACTAAAAATTAATTTCATTTATATCATTTACTAATTTATAGATAATCCTTTAATTATTATAGGTTATCATTTAGTTATTTTAGATAATCATCCAATTATTATAGATAATAAAATAATTATTTAAAAATAATTATTCAATATTTATAGATAATCTTCCTAAAAGCAAATTATCAATTATCAATTATCCCATGAAAAATTCCTTGTAAGAGAATAACGATATGAAAATCTGTTTATAGGATTAAGTATTCAGGAATCCCCAGAGTATGTCATTTAAGAGGATTATTTGGCAAAGGGTTTCAGCAAAGGATTTAAGCGAATGACTGTCTATTCAATAAGGTAAAAGATCTATTATGGGAAAGAAATTCTTACACGATAATTAATTTATCCATATATTATATATATATATATATATATATATATATATATATATATATATATATATATATATATATATATATATATATATATATATATATATATATATATATATATATATATATATATATATATATATATATATATATATATATATATATATATAATATATATATATATATATATATATATATATATATATATATATATATATATATATATATATATATATATATATATATATATATATATATATATATATATATATATATATATATATATATATATATATATATATATATATATATATATATATATATATATATATATATATATATATATATATATATATATATATATATATATATATATATATATATATATATATATATATATATATATATATATATATATATATATATATATATATATATATATATATATATTATATATATATATATATATATATATATATATATATATATATATATATATATATATATATATATATATATATATATATATATGTGTGTGTGTGTGTGTGTATGTGTGTCTGTGTGGACGTAAATTTTTATATCTTGGGGAAAATTTTTGCAAGTAAAACAAACTTTTTCTCTAACATTTGCTTCCTCATAGTTTAAGATTTTTGGGATAACTATATTTAACTTTCTGGTCATGTACGAATATATATATATATAATATATATATATATATATATATATATATATATATATATATATATATATATATATATATATATATATATTCTTCACTTTCTCCCAGAAGAGTAGTCGCCGAGGCAGTGGGACCAAGACCTTCCTCCAATTACTCCTATAAGTTCCTCACCAAGAGTTCTCTAAAAGATTATTGTTTCAGATCGTTGGTTTCACTGTTAAACCTTGAGTTTTACAGGATCATAATCTTATAGATTGACTGAAGGTTTTAAACGTTAATTATCTCTTGATATCCTTTCCCAGTGTCTTCATATCATCTGCATCAGTGTTCCCACTGGATTTAATTATCCTTTTTAAAAGGAAAACATAGAGTTCTCTGTTTACATCTTTATTAAAAAGAAACCAAGTTTATTATTCTTCCGGAGCAGAAACAAAATATTTCCTATAATAATATCTTGTGGGGGGAGGGATCTTTTTTATTACTACAAGGATACGATCGTTTGTTCTAAAATACAATTTTCTTTTCCGAAGGGAAATTTTAATTCGACTTTTCCCAGACTGTTCTGATTTTCTTCAAGCAGAGAATAGTAGTTGTGGTGACGTAAATTTTGAAGAATGGTTCAGGTTTTCGCTTCTTCTCAGATTTTCCAATTTTTGAGAGTCTACTTCAGTTTCGTTTCTGTATTGAAGCTTCCGTCTCTCGAATCCCATTGCATTTCACTGCTCTAAATGTAGCTTATTTTGGTTTATTTTGATACTTATGCAAAGAATTTTTATATGCACAAATATTAGCATAACTGTCACTAATGTCCCTAACTCTTAGAATTTGATTTTAACATATTTAAGTAACAGTTTCCCTTTTATATGTTTACATAAAGTCTTACATAACTATTTCAAAGCACTATAGTTTTATTTAAACTTCCAGATAGAGTTTTCACACTCACAGTGGGACTAGCATCACTTCCACCTAACCTCGAAACATTTTTACTAGAACTTTCCAGAAGATTATGCTTCTAATGTTTTGAATTCCCATGATGCTCCTGAAGTTATTGCAAGAAGTGTTATATATATATATATATATATATATATATATATATATATATATATATATATATATATATATATATATATATATATATATATTATAATTATTACCCATGAAATCACAGTTCAAATAATTCTTTATTTCCAAAAACTCAATATTATTATTCCAATAATTTGAATTTTATAATTAATAATTAAGTAATATAATTAATTACAAATTAATTCCAGTAATGAATTATTTACTAACATACATATATAAATAATAAGATAATTTATTCAAATCCTAATTACATTATTCTACAAAATAGATTTCCAAGTACAAAGAACATCGAAAATATTTTACGAGTATTTGCAAGTTTTATTATAACAAAGCTTTGAAAGAAATATATATTTATTCTGTCAATATTATGAAAGGGTGAATTGACTTATATAAATACAAATCAGTCATGTCTCTCTCTCTCTCTCTCTCTCTCTCTCTCTCTCTCTCTCTCTCTCTCTCTCTCTCTCTCTCTCTCTCTCTATATATAATATATATATATATATATTATATATATATATATATATATATATATATATATATATATATATATATTTTACATATACTTCAGGGTCCTGTTTCACCCCTCTCCTTTTTCTATTTTCTATTGTTGGCTTTCTGTCTGTCACTATATAAATTACGTGTTTTTGCTCTAATAGGAAATTTTGTCCAATGTATGTATATATATATAATATATATATATATATATATATATATATATATATATATATATATATATATATTATATATAATATATATATATATATATATATATATATATATATATATATATATATATATATATATTATATATATATATATATATATATATATATATATATATATATATATATATATATATATATATATATATATATATATATATATATATATATATATATATATATATATATATATATATATATATATATATATATATATATATATATATATATATATATATATATATATTATATATTATTATATCTATATAATATATAGATATAATAATGTGTCAGCATATCCTTAAGGACTGTTATGCTGTCAATTTTTTTTCCATATTTCTAAGATCTGGTCCTCTACATTTCGACATTTTGGTGAATATATAAAGTTATAGATATGGCTTCACATAAAGTTCTTCTAAACCTTTATCATTTAGTTTTTACTATTTCCTCTTTAATTTTACCTTAAATTTTTATTTCTTTGCTTTTCTGTCGACTGCTGATTAGATCACTGTTCTTACTATAAATATTTATTTTATTTTATTTATATTTTTACTTATTTCTATTTCAGTTTATTAACGATTTTCATTATCGTATTTCATTCTTAAGATGATTCCATCTTTATTTATTTTTATTATTATTTTTTTTTCATTTCAAAAAAGATTGAACTGAACATCAAAATTCCAATATTAGTGCGATGATGTTTGAGAATTTGAGTAATAAATATTGCATTAGGTATATGATAATTTTCAGTGGTTTAAATTCATTTTTCTGAAATCTTCTTTTTCAACATAATCCTTCATAATCGAACATCTAAGTTACATTCCATTATCATAAATCGATTCATGGTTTTATTTTACAGGAAGGAATATTCATTTGCTCTTATAAAACAAGTTTCTAAAAGTATTAATATTTTAATAAATTAATAAATTAATATTTTAAATTATTTTTGACACTAAAACGGATAAAATAATATTTAGAAGATAATTTTTTTTTAAAAGATCCATCGAAGAACTGTGTCTGAAGGTGAGTAAGTCATAAAGTGAAAATGATGTAAGGTGCAAAAATGTTTTACATCTTTTTTTTGAATCTCTAATTGCCAAACTATTTCATTACTTTATTAATATCATCAAAATATGTGTGGATGTCACAAACACCAAACTTGCCCGTTGTGGTGTTTACTTCTTTCCAGCCACCTCCGTTCTGTGGAACTCTCTATAATCATCTATTTTTCCGTACATTTTTTAAAAATAAAAAACTAAAATATTCTGTATTCTGAACATGAGGAATAATTTGAAAAACTTCAAAAAATAATATTTATGTTTAGTAAATTAGAGAGGTACTATCTCACATATTAATAATAATAAAACAATCATGATGATAAATAATAATAATAATAATAATAATAATAATAATAATAATAATAATAATAATAATAATAATAATAATAAAATAATATAACAAAAATAACAATAATAATAATACTAATAAAATTAAAACAGTAATAACAAGAAAGATAATAATAATAATAATAATAATAATAATAATAATAATATATAATAATAATAATAATAATAATAATAATAATAATAATAATAATAATAATAATAATAATAATAATAATAATAATAATAATAAAAAAGTAAAAATAATAATAATAATAATAATAATAATAAAAATAATAGTAATAATAATAATGATAATAATAATAATAATAATAATAATAATAATAATAATAATAATAATAATAATAATAATAATAATAATTACAAGCTCATATGCGTATCCCAAAGGGATACGCGATGTTCTTGTTGGAGTTGGAGGTGGATGTGGATGTTGATAAGGAGGCAGAATTGAATTCTGAGGTGGATGTGGATGTAGAGGTGGAGGTGGAGGAGGAGGTGGAGGTGGAGGTTGAGACGGAGGCAGAAGTGTATGCGAAGGTGGAGGTGGATGATATATATATATATATATATATATATATATATATATATATATATATATATATATATATATATATATATATATATATATATATATATATATATATATATATATATATATATATTTTTTAAAAATATTTTATTATTATTATTATTTATTATTATATAATAATAATAAAATTAGTATATATAATATATATACATAGAAAGCAATAATAAATAAATACGAAGCAACTTTATATTGCCCTGGCCAAATGGCATAATCCCATGTTATAATGAATGGAATAAAATTTTTGAACAGAATAATATTAATTATATATAGATAACAGTAATAATTATTATAATAATAATAATATAATAATAATAATAATAATAATAATAATAATATTAATAATTAATGACAGAGTTAAAAAAATAATGAGTTAAAATATTTTTTTTCCTAGAATATAATTATTTCTTGTGCGAAAAAAATTATAATTAGAAAAATGTTTTCGGTTGAATATTTCTGTTATAATTGCTTTGCATTTTAAATTATTCATTTAATTCATTAGAATTAATTTTGCCCAAACATTAACATATATATATATATATATATATATATATATATATATATATATATATATATATATATAATATATATATATATATATATATATATATATATATATATATATATATATATATATATATATATATATATATATATATATATATATATATAGACAAGTCCCTGTCGCGATTGCCAGAAATAAAGCCTAAGAATTATTAAACCTTTAGTATCCCAAAAACCGTAGCAGATAGCGAGAAGAGACAGGAGGCATAAATGGTGGCACATGATTGGTTTTACCCAATAAGAACTTTTTCCCATCGAAAATGAGCTCCAATATATCGATAAATGTACTTAACGTTTTTCAGATTTTGAAAAAAAACTTGTTAATAAAATCGAAAAGTTGATATTTTTTTCTCATTATCTGGGAGGTAGGGAATCAAAAATAAGTTCTACTGCATTTCTTCCATGAAAATGCTAAAAAAAAAAAAAAAAAAAAAAAAAAAAAAAAAAAAAAAAAAAAAAAATATAAAAAAAAAACTTAGCAAAATCGGAGAAAAATCCTCAATTCTTCGTCTTATATTAATCTATCAAATTAAATTAATTTTTAATAAACGTCTTTCTTTAAAATCTCTACAATCTCTTCTGGACAAAGCAATCGTACCTAAAGAACTTTTATTTCTCAAGTTGCCATTTTTAGGGAGAATGAGTTGCCAAATTTGACTAAAAATAAATGAAATATTAAAAATTAGTTACTTCCATCTCAATCTTAAACCAGTTTTTAATAATAAAAGCAAAATTGCCAAGTTTTTCAAGTCTTGGGATAGACTTCCTACACTTTTTAACTCATCTGTGATACTGTATATAAATACAATTATGGCAGCTGTGATGCTATATTGGAAAGACTACTCGAAGTCTTTCAACACACACATTGCTGAGCACAAAGGCGTTTCCTTCAGAACTTTGAATCAGTTGCATCATTCCCCTATTCTGCCATTAACACTCATTCTCTCCAATTAAATCATCCAATACAAGATTTAATATTTAAAATTTTAGATTTCGAACATGAGCCAGACCTCCATTTTTTGGAATCTTCATATATTTGACATCACAAACCAAAATTAAATGAAAATTTGCATTCAGATAATATTATAATTTTGAATTGAAATTTCGA
>SEYY01003994.1:55000-60000 GCA_009176605.1 Armadillidium nasatum
TAAGTGCATTGACCTCTTGCCAAAAATATATCCAACAGCTTCTGCAAATCCTCAATTTCTCCTCTCATTCGTTCTGATAAAACTGTAGCTAACACTCCTATTGAAAAGACAAATCTCTTCAGCTTTTTTATCGTTTTATTTCACCTTGGACAATTCCAGTATTCCTTTCCTACTTCTTATTCTCTCAGGTGTCCCATGTTTTTATTTTTGATTTCACACGATCAGGTGAATCGAATCTTAATATCGATAATAGTTAGAATGGCAATTGGCTCTGAGGGAATTCATCCCCCTGTTTTTAGGGAGTGCGCTTCTGATCTGGAGCCTGTTCTCGTTCAACTCTACTCTTCATGCCTAATACTAATACATTTTCTCAGTGTAGGAAGCGAGCATATGTTAAACCGATTCTGAAGAAGGGTAGAGGTTCTGGACATTCTACCTATCACCCTATAGCTCTCCCGTATATTCGATCTAAAATCTTTGAAACTTTTCTAAACTCTTTATTCCTGGATCACTTGGAATATCTTTTAATTCCTTCAGATCATCAGTACCATTTACCATTTTTGACGTTCGAGGTTTTTTTGGAGCCTTTCTTTCCTATCTTACTGGTCTACGGTCTTCTGTTCTTAGGGATTGTGGGGGAGTCTTGTGTGGTAACTCTTGGCATATCCAATGCTTTTGACTGGGTATGGCATGTGTCGCTTTTCTCTTAACTCCCTTCGATTGGCCTTCCTCCTTTTCTTTCCTCACTCATGTCTATTTTCCTTTCAAATATCTCTGTATAAACCACTCGCACTGCAAGGGATGCCTATCGTGCACATGGAAAATGTAAGCACTGCAAACACCAGGCTTACTCGTTGTGGTGCCTTCTTTTCAGCCACCTCTGTTTTGTGGAATTCCTTGCTCTTTTTAATCTTTCTCTCTTTAAAGCCTCCGTCTGCGCATACCTGAGAGATTTGCGGTGGTCTTCGGCTTGGTTGGGCTTTCTTTTGTTTTTTATATTTTAATAATACTCCCTCCTCGAAGAGCGCCCTGCCCTTGAGAAGTGATAGCTTATATATATATATATATATATATATATATATATATATATATATATATATATATATATATATATATATATATATATATATATATATATATATATATATATATATATATATATATATATATATATATATATATATATATATAACACTATATATCCCTTATTTGAGGATTTTTTTTTAGAAAATCTGAACGCATACAATTATTTTTGATATTTGTAGTGATTCCAATCTCTGTGTGAAATCTAAGCTTAATTGGATATCGATAACCCGTGCCGACTTTGAGTTAAAGTTCCAAGGTTGACTTCATAATCCAAAATCGAAAAATAAGTTGCATCCAACACACTGTTTTTCCTTCATGACTTTTTTCAGTTTTTAAGATATCGCTACCAAATGTTCTTTCGCGTATACAGCAAAGTCGGTTCTGTAAAAATAATATGATTAATATTTATGCGCACACAACTATTTCCGAGATATAAACGATAACATTTTGAACGCAACAATTTTTAGTTCAAAATTCACCAACAATGAAAGAACATCTTGTTTAAAAGTTTATATCAATTTGAAATGTTATTAACAACTAAAAATCACTTTCCTGACTGTCTTACAAAATCATTCTTCAGCCAATGAAGCATGTAAATAAAATATTATAATACAGGATAACGAAAAAAGGGTTACATGAAAAGGACTAGTGATTTTAAAAAAAAAAAAAAAAAAAAAAAAAAAAAAAAAAAAAAAAAAAAAAAAAAATAGAAAAAATCTAAAATAGTGTTTTATAAATATAATCATATTTGTAATTGGGGATATTTTCTTTTTAATGTTTATTTCTTACAGTTTGTGAACATCCTTCTATGTTCTAGAATGCAATACAACGAATATTCCCTCTGTTGCTCGTTTGTACTTAAACGTCCATGAATGTTCTACATCAGCTTTATGGCTCTTTCCCCTGCATCGATCACTACTTTTAAGGACCCAACAATCCACTTTGCGATTGCATATGAGATGCTCTGTCTCCATGTAGAAGGGGATTCTTTCAGGAAATCGGTGCTTATTTTCAATCTGGAAAGCAGATTCGTGCCGGCTTTTCTTTTAAATTCATCCACTGTTTTTTTCTAAATAATAATAATAAAAATAATAATAATAATAATAATAATAATAATAATAATAATAATAATAATAATAATAATAATAATAATAATAATAATAATAATAATAATAATAATAAAATATTAGAGTAAATCTACTTACCCAAGAATTTATTGTCTATTCTACCAGGTTGAACAATACACCTCTTTGCATAGTTATGACAATCGTTATTTAAATTTTGTATGATCTTCAATTTGGTTTCAACAATTTCATAAAACTAATACATACCACAAATGCTATCGAAAGTTGTTCAGAAATGATTCAGATATAATGGAATCAATATTCTCGAATCCTTTTAACGATTTAATAAACACAAATCTTGATTTGCTGCTGATTCTGCTGAATTGCGCGTATACCATGATTTTATGTAAACTTTTAAAATAAATATGCAAAGAAGCTGTAGGGACCTCGTAACTTCATTAATATCTGATGTTAATGTCTTAAGAAATACATTTTTAAAGAATAAATTGCTAGAGCCATCCAACGAGTTTGATGCATAGTCTCTGGTGGATGAATTTTTAAGTTCTGAGCTAAATCTCCACCGAAAAATATTATGAATATCTCAGTAAGATCAAGGTAATTAATCACTTCTTAATGACCTTTTTAAATTCCCTACTAAGAAAGTTCAGCACTTTGATCAACTTCTTTTCTTTCTAAAATGTTTTCAAGTGATCTTTATCAACGAGATAATTATTTATACTAATGCGCCTCTCGGAATGATTTAAATAATGGTATTTTCAGGAATATTTGCTGCTTGTGCTACTTTTCATTCAAATACGCTAAGTAAAATAAATTCATATATATGATTGCAGCATGGAAATATACAATACATCTCTGTTTAAAATTTGCTCAATAAGTACAACGATACGACCGGTATTCGTTGCAGTTGTGTCACTAAAAAGAATTTGAACTTTGTCTTCTATTTAACAGTTTTCTTTTATTGCATTCATTACAGATCTGGCCTGTTCTTTATCTGATGAGCTTAATAATTTTGGAACTCCGATTAATTGCTCATTTTCAGCATACGTAATAACAATTGGAAGTCTTTCTTTTTTGGGTCTCTTGTATTTAAGGAAGGAAAAACTTTGCTTCCAGTGAGTGTAACAAAATTTTGAATATTTTCTTAAAAAACACTGATTTAATTTCTTTAGCACGATTCTTTCTTAGTTTTATCCGAGTTCGTTGAAAGGTCGATTGATTTATTGAAAACTCATCAATATCGTGTCCTAGAGCTTCTACTATTATCTGAAGGATATAAACAGCATCTCTTATGCTCAAATTGCATTTGTCTAATGCAGCCGCTAACTTCGGTGACCTGATGTCTTTAGTTCCTTGTATTTCCACACTTTCTTATGATGCATACACTATGGGTTTTAAAACAAAATGATGATATAGAAATAGCAGTATCTGTATCGTCTACTCCAGAGGATTGGATAGCAGATATGATAGATAAAGTTGCTTGATTTTCTTCTCTTCTTTTCTCTTGCTCTTTCTACTTTTTTAAAAAGAGTTTTGTCAATAAAACCAAAACAATTTGTTCCTCCTGGTTCCCTCTGTAGAAGCAGGAAAATCTTATCTTCGATTTTAATCATTTTGAGAGAATTTGCATGGAACTTTAACAAAGAGGTTATCCAAGTAGTTTTCAAATTTTCTTTCAGGTTGTCTATAGGTCTCTGAAGATTTTTTTTTTGCAATTTTTTGTAGGTTTCTCCAGGCAGAATGTAAGTTCAGCAATTGCTTTACGCTACTGAGAAGAGATCTTGTCGGAATCCTTGTTTTTCTCCAATATATTTCACATTCGCGCACAATAAATTCGCGCTTTCACTGAGTGTAAGCCTAACCTCTCACAAATTATAAAATAAGACAGGTAATACTTGTAGATCAGATGGTAGTTTACTTCCAGATATTTCGTGGTTGGCACGTCCAACTAAAAACACGTGTACTTCATCCCTTCGCAGTTTATGAGACATAATTAAGAATAATGTATAGTCACGGAATCAAACATATCCTCCTAATGTAGCTGACAATATGAAACTGAGAAATATGAGTGAAGCAAATATGTTCAGAAATATGAGTAATCAAAAATATGAATTGGCAATTCAGGTTAACATGGGTTGACAACCTCCGAAAATGATAAAATTCAACAGAACAACTTTTTAGATGGAAGAAATAAAAAATATAGGGCATGCGTCCAATTATTTTGATATCAAAAAGTAAGGAGTATCCTAGTATATATATATATATATATATATATATATATATATATATATATATATATATATATATATATATATATATATATATATATATATATATATATATATATATATATATATATAATATATATATATATATATATATATATATATATATATATATATATATATATATATATATATATATATATATATATATATATATATATATATATTATATATATATATATATATATATATATATATATATATATATATATATATATATATATATATATATATATATATATATATATATATATATATATATATATATATATATATATATATATATATATATATATATATATATATATATATATATATATATAACCTCATGAAAGGAAAGGACTACGAATCTTCTGCAAGGTCAAGTCATCAAAAATGATACAATTTACCTATTCTAAATTTAGTCTTAACGAAATTTCCTTTATTAATGCATCATAGAAACAAACAAGTCAAACAAGACATTGATTGAATATTCTCTTTCTCTCTTTTTATCTCTATCTTTCACTCTCTTCTTTCTCTCTCTCTTTTTCTCTCTTCTCTTCTTCTC
>SEYY01003995.1:0-25000 GCA_009176605.1 Armadillidium nasatum
TTCCCTCCTCTAGTATCTTCTGAAGGCACAACTGCGCGTTTTACCTGCTACTAAAGTTGAATTCTTCATTTAAACATTAATTCAACCTTAGACAATTCCGGAGCTTTTTCTATTCCTACTCCTCCGACCTCCTCTAACTCACTTATGCCTAATATTGTAATTTCATCTAAAGACATCATTAATGCTGTCTCTGAGCTTAACACTAGGAAAGCGCTCGGTTCTGATGGTATCCCTCCTCCTGAGATTCTCTAAACTAATGTTTCTAAGCTTGGACCCTGCCTTGGTATACTATTTTGTCTCTTTCTTTCTACTTCAACCTTCCCTTCTTGATGAAAACGTAAACTCATTCTGCTTGTTCCCAAATGTCTTTTAGCTTTTGTCTCAACTTTATCCAAAAGACGGGTGAAACCTTAGGTACCCCAGATATGAGAGCAGTACTCAATACAAGGACGGATGAGGCTCTTGTTTAATTGGAGTAACTGCAAAGAAGTAAAAAATTTAGGCAGTTTTTCTAAACAGAACTCCCAGCTTCTCTGAGGCAGCCCTAGCAACCATTGTGTTGTCAAGTTTCCAAGACATTTTTTTGTTTATGTGAAGGCCAAGGATGTTTATTATTATATATATATATATATATATATATATATATATATATATATATATATATATATATATATATATATATATATATATATATATATATATATATATATATATATATATATATATATATATATATATATATCCTTATTATCCTTATTATCCACCATCTCAAAACTTCTTGAAAAACTAATCCTAAATTCTATCCTCCAATTCATCCCACAACAAAACTTCCAACACGGGTTCAAACCCAACCACTCCACCACCACTGCACTTACCAACATCATCCAACCTATAATAAACGGACTAAACCATAAGCCATATCACAAAACTATATTAATAGCAATTGACATAAACAAAGCCTTCGATACTGTCTCGAGACATAATCTTATCCATAAAATCCTCCAATCCAACATCACAACAAATACTAAGAAATGGCTATCCAACTTCCTATCAGGAAGAACCTCCCAAATACAACAAAACGGCCATAAATCACGTACCATCAACATAAGGAACGGAGTTCCCCAAGGAGCCATACTCTCCCCCACTCTATTCAACCTATACACAGCAGACCTCCCACAACCCCAAACAGCTTCCACCCGCATCACTTCATACGCCGACGACATAACTATAGCCACCACTCACAAAGACCTCACCACCGCAACAACACTCACACAAGACTACCTAACACAACTCCAAACTTGGCTAGTAGAAAACAGGATGACGGCATCACCAAACAAATCCTCCATAACCCTCATAACAACAGACAAACACATATCCAACACCCACCCACAAGTCCTACTAAACAACACCCCCATACCCTTCAACAAATCCCCAAAGATTCTCGGCCTAACATTTGACACTCACCTCACTTTCTCCAAACATTCAAAATACCACCACAGCCGCAACCAGAAAACTCAACATCCTCAAAACAGTGGCCAACACTGACATACACAACAACATACAAACCTCAATTGCAATCTACAAACAATTTATACGCCCCACCATCAACTATGCCTCCCCCATCTGGCACCCTCTGCTCTCCGACCAAAACTTAACGACACTCCAAATAACACAAAATAAAGCCCTTCGCACCATTACCGGCTGCTCACCCACAACCCCTCAACAACACCTTCATAACGAAACCAAGATACTACCTATAAGGAACCACCTCGAAATGATAGGCACCCAATTCTATGCAAAAACCCGTCTACCCACACACCCATGTCATAAAACTCTCCTCCAACCTACCAATCAAAGACTAAAACAACCTCCATCGTCCACCGGAGCCTTTTACAAACGGATCCTAAATCACATCCCCCTCCTCCCCCAATACCACAACAACCAAACATATACACACTCAACTAACTCATTCATATATGATCAACAGACCTCCAAACAGCATCCTTAACGAACCCCCTCCCGAAATAAACACCGACTCCAACAACCTCCCAAGACACTTACAAATCTCACTAGCAAGATTGAGATGCGGGCACCACCCAAATTTACAACATTACAAACACAATTTCAATTTAAACCAGGCAACATCTTCCACTTTGTACCAGATGCAAAAGGGCCCCGGAGACCGTAAATCACTTTCTTTTGCACTGTCCCTCCAACTGTCGCCCCAAAATCTTCTGGGGCATCACTTCTTTGAAAGATCTCTGGACGAGA
Source organism: Armadillidium nasatum (assembly GCA_009176605.1). Classification (NCBI taxonomy): domain Eukaryota; kingdom Metazoa; phylum Arthropoda; class Malacostraca; order Isopoda; family Armadillidiidae; genus Armadillidium; species Armadillidium nasatum. The sequence goes on from SEYY01003995.1 coordinate 2,272, forward strand.
CCGACTGCGGCGGGAGGCTTCATTAGCGAAGTGTGGCCACCTCAGCAGTGGGGTGGTCAGGGGGTGAAAAGGTAAAAAAAAAAAAAAAGGTATATATATATATATATATATTATATATATATATATATATATATATATATATATATATATATATATATATATATATATATATATATATATATATATATATATATATATATATTCTCTCGGAATTGTGCAAAATTCAATTTAAATCATCGACTATCAAACTACGTGAATGATGAAAATTTTTGTTTAAAATCTGTCATTTCTCTTATTTAGTCTTACATTCTATCACATATACACCAACATTATAATTTTTTCCTTTTAAAATTAGTTTTAAAACTTTTTTAAGTATCTGGAATTGATTGTGCCAAATTCATTTTATTCGAAATTTAAAGAACTTGATTACACCAACAAATTTTCCCATACGAACTATCTTTTCCCCCCTTTCCTCTTCAATTTCGCAAAATTTTTCTTTTGTTATTTATATTTTTTTAAACAATCTTCGTGGGATATTTTAAAGATCTAAAAATATCTTTTATGTAATTAATCACATTAGCCAGAAACTAAGGGCCACATATTTTTGTAAAGCTTTCAAAATTTGTCCTAGTACAACACGTTTTCATGTACAGTCGTGAACAAAAGTTCGTTCCTATTAAGCTGGAAATAAATATTTATATAAAATGGAGATCATAAATAATTTTAAGCTCCTTTCAATGTTTTTATTTTCTTTTTTATTCAAAATAGAGCTTTTATGAAATGATCTCCATTTTATATAAATATTTATTTCCAGCTTAATAGGAACGAACTTTTGTTCACGACTGTACATACCTGTACATAAATAATTTGCATGGTTCGTTTTTGTGTGTACTATAAACTTTGCTATTTGTATTCTGAATATATTACTAAAACATTCAAAAAGTCCAATTGTCCAGTTAAGGGGTTTTCCAGAGTAAATTTAATTGACGGTACGAAATTATTTAATAAATTTAATAAATCTTTTGGTGCAAAATTGTTGTCCATTATTGCAAACACATCAACTATATTTAGAGCAGCCACGTGCTCTTATGAATTTCAGAAATATTATTAAAATATTTTTTCTTAAACAGTTTCTTGAAAATATTTAATACTGGTTACAATGAGGAACCCATTCTTACACCTCTTATTTATATTAAGAGAAATCCATTAAATTCAAAGATAGCCTGATTGAATATAATTATCATTAATTCTTTTATTATACAAATTTTACGGAATAATTAACTTTGTTTCCTTATATATGTTCCTTCAGTAAATTCCTTGTCAACTCCAAGGGAACATCTGTGAATAAAGATACTATGTGATAGCTTACGAAAGATATTGACATCTATAAAATTTTTAATGCAACAGTTTGAAATGACCCACAAATTTACATATTTCCTTTGCCACGATTGTAGATAATTTGTAAGAAATACATTCAGTGATAGGTATGATCGAACGTAAGGGGAAATCCTCTTTGTGTAGCTTAGGTAATCCATAAAAGTAAGACAATTTTTGTAAATAGGATGTTGAAAGACTTAAAAATGTTTTAATGTACATTTTCTTATATATATATATATATATATATATATATATATATATATATATATATATATATATATATATATATATATATATATATATATATATATATATATATATATATATATATATATATATATATATATATATATATATATATATATATATATATATATATATATATATATATATTTTATTTCACCTCTGGTGGGCAAAGGCCAGAGGCCTACCAATATTCCACCAGAGTTAGGGGGAAAGTCGGGAACATGGTCAAATTAAACGGCCGACATGACCTGATACACGGCGTTTGAAGGTGCATAAGTCATAGGAAGCTGGAAAAATAGATGAACGGAAGTTTGTTCTAGACTTTACCAGTAGAGTATATTTAAGATTGAGCATAGTGGTTAAGTCTGGGGTCAGAGAGTTGGACAGAGAAAGGATGAGACTGTGTAGAAAGACGAGTCGTACGAACCCTTCTCAATGGAGGAGGTATGCGACGAGAGAGTTCAGAAGAGCAGTGTCCATTGTAATAGCGATAGTAAAGAGAGAGTGACGCAACATTTCGACGGGCAGAAAGAGATTGGAGAGAATTAGTGAGAGCAGGAGAGTTGATAAGGCGAAAAGCTCTAGACTCAACCTTTTCCAGGAGAGATGTATGAGTGGAACCACCCCAGATGTGTGACGCATACTCCATACAAGAACGAACAACACCCCTATACAGAGCAAGCAACTGGGGTGGTGTGAAGAAATACTGAAGGCGCCTCAGAACACCCAACCTCTTAGAAGCTTGTTTAGAAAGAGAGGTAATGTGATCTTTCCAAGAAAGATCACGAGAAAAAGAAACACCGAGAATATTAAGGAGAGATGAAGGTTTGAGTTGTGTTTTCGAAGAAGATATCGTAGTTGTGTGGAAGATTGTGTCGAGTAGAGAGATGGAGGAATTGAGTTTTTGAGGCATTGAAAACGACCATATTTTCTCTGCCCCAATTTGAAATGAGAGATGGATCAGAAGTTAGTTGCTCCAAGGCCACCCTTCTTGCTTCTATTAACTGTTGTTGGGAGGGGCGCCTTTCAAAATGAAAAGAGTAATGTAGGGTGGAATCATCAGCATAGGAGTGGATAGGAGATGAAGTAATAGAGAGAAACTCATTAATGAAAAGGAGAAAAGGGTTGGGGATAGGACAGATCCTTGAGGAACGCCACTATTAATAGAATTAAAAGAAGAACGGTGGCCGTCTACAACAGCTGCTATAGAACGACCAGAAAGGAAATCAGAGAGAAGGCCACAGAAAGAAGGATAGATTCCGAAAGAGGGAAGTTTGGAAATCAAAGCTTTATGCCAGACTCTATCGAAAGCCTTCAATATGTCCAGCGCCACAGCAAAAGATTCACCGAAATGCCGAAGAGCGGAGGACCAAGAGTCAGAGAGAAGGGAAAGAAGATCACCAGTAGAGCGTTTCTTACGAAAGCCATACTGGCGATCAGAGATAAGATTAGAAGAATTGAGATGTTTCCAAATCTTCCTGTTAAGGATAGATTCGAAAACTTTAGAAAGAACGGAGGTTAAAGAAATTGGACGGCGGGGGTCGTTCTTGCGGAAGACTTGAAGAGACAGGACAAGATACGGAGATAAGAAGATGATCGGACGAACCCAGAGGAGGAAAGAGTTTAACAGTATAAGGAGAAGGATTAGAAGTTAGAAAAAGGTCTAGAATGTTGGGTTTCATCACCAAGACGGTCAGGGATACGGGTAGGGAGATGCACCAACTGCTCAAGGTTGTTCTGAGATAGAAAATTGGAAGGCGAGTTCACCAGCTGGATCATGAGAACTAGATGAAAGCCATTGGCGGTGGTGAACATTGAAATCACCTAAAATGATGATTTCGGAAAATGGAGAAGAAGAAAGAATGTGTTCTATTTTGGAGTTAAGATAGTCGAAGAATTTTGGATAGTCTGTAGAGTTAGGAGATAAGTAGACAGAACAAATGAATTTAGTTGTAGAGTTGCAAGAAAGTTTAAGCTCTAAAGTAGAGAATTCAGAAGACTCCAAATTAGAGACACGAGAACACAGAACATCATTGCGCACATATGCGCAACATCCGCCTTTGGTTGAAAATTGAGGATAGAGACAGTAGGAGGAAACAGAGTAGGGTTTGCTGTCAGAGCACTCAGACACCTGAGTTTCAGTTAAGAACAAGAGATGAGGTCTAGAAGAAGAGAGGTGGTGTTCGACAAAGTGGAGATTAGAAAAAAGACCGCGAATGTTGCAGAAATTAATTTAAAACGAAGACCGTGCACCAGGGCAAGTCGGCATAGAGGTCTTGGTGACGCCAACCCCATAACCGGAGGCCACCAACTCCCAAGTGGTGATGGGGGATATATATATATATATATATATATATATATATATATATATATATATATATATATATATATATATATATATATATATATATATATATATATATATATATATATATATATATATATATATATATATATATATATATATATATATATATATATATAATTCAATTACAGGTGACAATTTCGATTTTAAGTAAACTTGAATTAAATTTTGAAAAAATGTTATAATCCAAATGAAAATTTTAAAAAATTCCCAGAACTCGAAATTTTGATAAAATATTAGTTCACATCGAGTCCGAAAGCACTATTCAAAATGAAAAAAAATTTTTTTTTAAATTTAAATTTAATTTTACTTTAATGTATAAAGGAAAATTCAGTATTTTCAGTGCACATGTGCATTTTTTTTCTTTTTATACCGAAAGGAGCGTGTGATGACGTTAAAACTTGACATCTACACAACTGACCTCTAGAAACCAAGAGAGGCGACTTTCAAAGATAACCCCTCATCTCCCTCCCCCATCACCTCTTGGAAGTTGATGACCTCCGGTGATGGCGTTGATGTTACCAAGATTTTGCCACGGGGTTGCCATGGTACACAGTCCTTTTTTTATTAATTTTTGCAACATTCGCTGACTTCTATCAAATTTTTACTTTGTTGAACACCTCTTCTTCTAGACCTCACCTCTATTCTTAACCAAAGTTCAGATGTGTAGACTTTCCGACAGCAAACCTTTTTCTGTTTCTTACTGTTTCTATTCTCAATTTTCAGCCAAAGATGGTTGTTGCATACGTTCGCAACGATATCGTTTGTTCTTGTGTGTCTAATTTGAAGTGTTCCGAATTTTCTACCTTGTGACTTAGGTTCTCTTGTCTTCATTCTACTATTGATATTGGTCTGTTCTGTTATTTATCTCCTAACTCTGTAGAGTTAAAAAAAAATTGTTAAATTTTAGTCTTACATTTTATTGAATTATTTTTTTAAAGGTCTATATCAGTTGTTTTCGACTATCTGAACCTCAGATTTTAGCACATTCTTCTCCTTTTTTTGAAATCATCATTTTAAGTGATTTCAGTGTCACAAGTCGTATTGGGTAAACAATAGTCGTGAGAGTTCTGGAGTTCTTTAATTTTTATAACTGTATCTGGGAATAATTTATCAACGGTGTCTTTCTCCTTCGTTATATGGTTTCTGGCTACGCCTCGATCCATCTCTTCCTCGATCTTCCCACTTGTCTCCTTCCTTCTGGTTTCCATTCCAGAATCTCTTTCTCCTCCATTTTCTTCTCGTCACCAAACCATCTCAACTGGTTTCTTTACACACACTCCAAAATTGATTTCACCCCAAGTTTATTCTTCAGTTCACTTCTCAACCTCTCTCAGCAATACTTCCTTAATGAATCTTGATTACCTTTCATTTCGCGGCTTCAATTCTGCTCTTCATGCAGTGTATCCATTGTCCAACAATATTGGTCTCATTATGGTTTTATTATATATTAGTACTTTCACTTCTGTTGGTTCCTGTCTCCTTTAGTAGTGGATACAGCATTCCCACATTCTTTGAGAATCTTCTTATAATCTGCCTCAGCTCGTCTTCAAGTCTTCCTTTTTCGTCGACCACCACTCTTAAGTATTTAAGCTTATTCGCTGCTTAAGTCTAGTCCTCTCCAACTCCCCCATGTTCAAAACTATCTCTTCTCTCTCTATCCCTTTCTATTACCATTACTTCTGTTTATCCTCATTCCCATTGAGTTCAACATAATTCCAACTATTCACAGTTTCCTGAAGATCCTTCAGTTCCTGTTATCACTGTCGCATTGTCCGCGCATTTTATTTATAAAAAAAAAAAAAAAAAAAAAAAAAAAAAAAAATAATAAATAATAATAATAATAATATAATATAATATATAATATATATATATATATATATATATATATATATATATATATATATATATATATATATATATATATATATATATATATATATATATATATATATATATATATATATAATATATATTTATTAACAGGTAGATTTCGATTGTAAAGAAGAAGCTATCGCATTTTGTGAAAAAAATGGTTGGGCTTGGGAGGTGCAGAAACCGCCACAAAAAGCTCCTCGCGCTAAAAGTTATGCCGCAAACTTTTCATGGAACAAGCGAACACGAAGGTCCACGAAGTAGAGGACTATAATTATAAATATTGATTTTTGTAAATTTTTAATGAGTAAAGGTTTAGAAATTTAATTAAATGATTGTAATATTTAATATCTAAATAAATGTACATGGTTTTTAAAATTTAATATCCTGAAAAAGAAATTTGTTTTTGAATTTTATGGAACAAGTTTTTGAAATGCTTTGGAGAACTGAACTGAAAATATGATAACTAATTTTGTCCCTCACTATTGTCATTCAAAAGTAGTTCTTAGAGTTTATAGACGCCCGTACAAACACTCGCAAGAAAATTTGGTGAAACATTAATTATTTACAAGGTTAACATATATAGGCCTCCCAAGAATATACCTATGGTTAAGAGTTTCAACAGCCCTAATTGCATCTTCTGGAGAATGAAGAGAAACTCGTGAATCTGCTGTCGGTCTGTTCCTTTCATCATACCGTCTAATGACGTTTTCGGGCTGAAGATCATCAAAGTCTTTAAAGAAATTTAAAATATCCTCAGTTGTTGCTGCATATGGAATATTGGCGAGAGCAACAACGCATCCTGGCTTCCCGAAATTCTGAGGTGGTTCTGAAATTCTTGAACCTTCAATATTTTTATTGCCTAACATTCTATCATCGAAACTTCCCCTCTCGGAAGGATGTCTGTCATGATCTCTTCTATACCTAAAGGGTTGTCTTGGTCTATAACCACCTTGAAGAGGCTCATCGCTTCGATTATATCTGGGATTGAAACTTCTTCCTCTGATGTGATTATCGTACTGGGGTGGGGACATTTTTCGTGGTGGGAAATTTTCTTTTATTTGGTTGCCATTACTTTCATCGTTATCAGATATATCGTGGTCCTTATGCTCCTCATGCCCTTTAAGAAATAATTCACGTGGATCGAATGGTAATCCCATTGCCAACATAACGGATGGCTTTGAAACTAATTCCACTGAGACTTTAGTAGACCCCAGAAGTTGGGAATTTTTTTTGACAGCATGTTTAGCATCGGATATTTTTGGAAATACAACATAAACATCACTTTGCCCTTCACTGTCAGGTTTATTGAAATAAACTTTCTCTGGAATGAGACCTTCATCGCTAAAGAAGTCTCTAATATTAGTCTCATTTATGTCTGATGAAACATTTTTAATAACGATACAATCAGTCAGCAAATCTCCTCCTTTCGTGGAAACATTTTCATTTTTATTTGTCGACTCCGATTTTTCACTTGTAACATTCTTATCATTACCATTCTCTGAATTTTTAAGGTGTTGAGTAATCGCCATTATGTGTTCTTTGGTTCCAATATCTGTTGGTCTGTAGTTTTCTGGTTGCATCTGTGACTGTGGAGGTTTGGTTTTAATTTTCTGGCGTTCTTTGGCAGCTTCTTCCATAGCCTTCAATACTACATATAATAACTTTAACGGGATTTCCGTCAATATTGGGATGCTTCATTTGTGACAGTGCATTTTCTGCTTCCTCGGGAGAAATAAATCTTACAAAACATCCTCCAGAAGGTTGCCTACTTCCTTTTTCGAGTTCAAGCACAATATCTTGAAATTTAAAATCTTCAAATAATTTTGCAACATCATGATCAGTACATCCAACTGGTAGTCCACTTACATAAACACAAGGCGATGATACACCTATTGGTTCAGAATGGTCTAATTCTCTAATGCCATGGACGATGTCTCTGGCTTCTTCATATATTGCATCATCAATAAATTTTACTTGAACTCTCGAATTACATATATAACCCCCAGATCTCTTGTAAGCTTCAAAGGCATCCCATGTACTTCTAAATTGAACAAGGGCAACGCCAATTCTCTCTCCCCTTTCTCCCCCAATTATTTTTATACTTCCACTAGGAACAAATATTCCATTAAATAATTCTCGAATAGCTACATACGAGGCATTTGTAGGAACATTTCGAATTTCCACACTACATGTTCTAGATCTACGTTCTCTTGAAGGCTCTGAGTTAGGTGGCATTCGCCCTCCTCGACCACGGAAGAAACCTCGTCCACTTCGACTACGATCGAAATCTTGTGGATGCATGTCCCTAAAAGGAGGGTCATCGTATTCTAAACGAGCAGGTTCTGAACCCCTATCGTTATCTCTTCCAAATCCTCCTCTTCTACCTCTTCCTCGATATCCTCCACGAACAAATTTGTCATCAAAATCGTTACTAAATTCAGACTGAAAGCCTCCAGCAAATGATCGAGTAGTGTAAATATTTTCTCTTCTTTCTGGGTGTATTCCACGATCTTGATTATGAAGATCAATGTCGTTATCTCGATTGTATGCAAGGTCTTCTCTGTGAGAGAATGGCCTATTAGAGAAATGTCCATCCCTTTCAAGGTCGGCTCTGCCCCAGGTTTCCTCTTCCCAAGCTCGTTTTGAATGGTCAATGTTTGTGATTTTGCTTGGATTTGGATTGCGATACATGTAATCCTCATCTCTAAATTTACGATCGTCAGGTGTCCAGTCTTGAAGCGGTCCCTCGTCTTTTGGTTTTTGAAGCAATGGTTCTTTAAAGCCCCCTTCAACAGGTGGACTAGGATATGGTCTGGAGTGTACTGGGGAATTTTTCAATAATGGTGGATCAGCGAGAAGAGGAGCTCCAGGTGCATTGGCCAAAAGGATTTAGATTTGGAGGATTTGCCAAGAGAAAGGGTTTTTGTTGAGGTGTTTCAGAGGCTGAAAGTGGGCCATCAATCGATTTAGGCTCTGCTATATTAGGGGATTTAAGCCATCCAGAATTATTTGAAGGGGATTCCTTTGTTCGTACCGGATTAGTAGATGATGGCTGAGTGAAGATGCTAAGTCCTTCTTTGGGAATGTCATCCGGTATATCTCCTAAACCTGGAATTCCTGTGGCATTCTCAGGAACATTAGTTTTTGGTTCTAAAGAAGTTTCATGACTTGTTCTTTCTGACTTTTCCCTATGAGATCTACTGTTGTCTCTGTTATCTCTTCGATCTCTTTGACGATCTCTGTCTCGAGTGCGGTCTCTTTCGCGACTTCTTGATCTTTTACGTCTACCACTTTTATCGCGACTTCTAGATCTGGATCTAGACCTATGTCTACGTCTGCGATCACGATCTTTTGATCGTGATCGCGATTTGGATCTTCTTCTACGATCATCTCTCCCTTTGTCCCTTTCACGCTTTTCCCGAGAGCCTGATGATACAGAAGGTGGAGCAGTAGATTTTTTCTCTTTTTCTTTTTCTTCTTCCTTTTGACTAGATTGCTTAGGCGTAGAAAGGGGAGAATCGTTGTACGCTTGATGTTCCACGGCTGTAAAATTCGCGGAGACACTGGGAGCAGCTGAACTTTCCATTGGTGAAACTTGATGTGGTAGTCCAGGTGCTGATGGAAGAGGTCCTACGGGTGGAGTGTGCCCATACACATAAGGTGAAGGTATTGTTCCAGGAGGAGGTACGACTCCCGGAGGGAAACTGGGAACTTTTTGTGCAGAATATGGCATCTGATTGGGAACAAATGGTGTCTGCTGGGGATGATATGGATGTGCAAAATTCTGTGGTGGTTGATTTGGTTGATGAATTCGACCTGTATAAATATTCTGATTTTGATTACTTTGCAATGACTGATCTTCGGATGAAACTCTTTGAGGCTGATTATGAATTGTTCCTGCACCTTGAAACTGGGGCGGAACACTAGGCTGTGATTGCTGAAGCTGTGCCGGCGATATTGGCTGAACAGGAGGAGGGGGAGGAGGAGGTGCAGGTGTAGGTGCAGGTGCAACAGGAGCCATAAAAGTCTGCATCCCCATCGCTTGTTGTCGAGCTGCTTCAATGACCTTCTGCATTTCAGTTCGAGAGGAAAGGAGAAGTGTTATCTGAATACCCTTTAAAGAAGTTCCTGACTTCTGCATGGCTAAACGCGCATCTTCATCAGAACTGTAAAATAAATATATATATATATATATATATATATATATATATATATATATATATATATATATATATATATATATATATATATATATATATATATATATATATATATATATATATATATATATATATATATATATTCTTTGGTGGCAAAGGCCGGAGGTTTACTAATTTTCCCCAGAGATGAAGAAATATCAAAACTATAGTCTAATTAAAGACTGACACATCCCGAGACACGACTTTAGAAGGTATGTAAGTTAAAGAAAGTTGGAAAAGCATAAAGGGAGTGTGTTACAGACATTACCAGTAGAGTACATTTAAGACTGGCATAGGGGTTAATTCTGGGGTCAGAGAGTTGGACAAAGAAAAGATGAGATTGTGTAGAAAATCGTGTCGCCTAAGCACTTCTCATTGGAGAAGGTATGCAACGGGAAGTTCTCAAGAGTAGTGCCCGTTGTAACAGAGAGACGGACGCAACAATTCAAAAGGTAGAAAGAGACTGCGGAGTTAGTGATAGCGAAAGGGTTGATAAGACGATAATTCGAAAAACCCTAGACTCCACCATTTCTAGGAGAGCTGTTTGAGTGAAATCACCACAGATGTGTGAGACATACTCTATGCAGGGGCGAACAACACCCCCATAAAAAAGAAAGCACTGTGGAGGCGTGAAAAAATTTTGAAGGTGCCCCAGAACTCCCAGTCTCTTAGAAACCTTGTTTAGAAAGAGAAGAAATGTGATCCTTCTAAGAGAGATCACGAGAAACAGATACACCGAGAATTTTAAGGTTAAACAAAGGATTGAGTTTTATTTTTTCAATGATGTCATAGTTGTGTGGAAGGTTGTGTCAAGTAGAGAGATGGAAGAATTGAGTTTTTGAGGCATTGAAAACGACCATGTTTTCTCTGCTCCAACTTAAAATACGAGATTGAAGAGACATTAGTTGCTCCAAACCACCCTCTTTGCGTCAACTAACTGCTGATTGAAGGGGCGTCTTTCAAATTGAAAGGAGTAATCAAGGGTGAAGTAATCAGCATTGAAGTGTATAGGTGATTAAGTAATAGGGAAAAGGTCATAAATGAAAAACAGAAAAAGATCTGGGGATAGGACAGATCCCTGAGGAACATCACTATTATTAGATTTAAAGGAAGAACGGTGGCCATCTACAACAGCTGATATAGAACAACCGGAAAGTAAATCATAGAGGATAGATTCCGAAAGGGGGAAGTTTGGAACAGAACACCTGACCTCTTAGAAGTTTTTTTTAGCAATGTGATCTTTCCAAGAAAGATCACAAGAAAAAGAAACACCGAGAATATTAACGACAGATGAAGTTTTGAGTTGTGTGCTTTCGAAGAAGATTTCATAGTTGTGTAGAGTAGAGATGGAGGAATTTAGTTTTTGAAGCATTAAAAACGAATATATTTCCTCTGCCCAAATTTGAAATACGAGAAAGATCAGAGGTCAATTGCAGCAAGGTCAACCTCTAAATGTCATTTAATTATTCACTGAAAGGTAATGAAGTGTGCAGTAATTGACATAGCAGTGGATGGGTGTTGAGGTAAAAGAGAGGTCATTAATGAAAAGTAGAAAAAGTGTTGTGGATAGGACAGATGAACGATGGTCGTTTACAATAGCTGATATTAAACGATCGGAAAGGAAATCATAAAGAAGAGCACAAAGAGGATAGATTCCGAAAGAGGAAGATTTTGAAGAAGGAAGTTTTGAAAGCAAAGTTTTTGATATCTCCAGCGCGACAGCAAAAGATTCACCGAAATGCTTAAAAGCGGAGGACCAAGAGTCAGAAAAGTAAAAGAAGGTCACCAGTAGAGAGCTTTTTACAAAAAAAAAAAAAAAAATGCTGGCGATCAGAGATCAGATTTGAAGAATTGAGATGTTTACAAATCTTCCTGCTAAGGATAGATACTAAAACTCTGGAAAGAAAGAAGGTTAAAGAAATGGGAAGGTTGTTAGAGGGTTGAGAGGGGTCCCCCTTATTCGGACCTGAATGAGCGCACGTTTCTAGCAAGAAGGGAAGGTTGAAGCAGAACGACAAAGACAAAATAGTTTACCAAGGCAGGATGCAAATTCGGAAACACAAGTTTTAAGAACCACAGGGGGGATACCATCAGGACTAAACGCTCTCTTAGTGTTAAGCTCTGAGAGTGCAGAAATGATGTCTTAGAAGAAATTACAATTTTAGATATATATGAACTGGAGGGGTTGAAGTAGGTATAGCTCTAGAATCGTCTAAGGTTGAACTAGTCACAAAAGTTTAACCAAAGATTTTTGCTTTAGTACAAGGCAAAAACGCAGTTGTATCGTCAGAAGATCTAGAGTAGGGAAAGAGGAAGAAGTAAAGTTCGAGTTGACTTTTTGCCAAAACACCAGGAAGGGAGTGAGGAAGAAGAATCAGAAAGATTATTACATTTTCTACGGAGAAATGAGTTTTTGGTGCTACGGAGAATTTGCACAGTTCCGGGATGAAATATAAGTTGCATGGGTTTCTGGAGTTTGAATACGAAGGTAGTGTCTGAAGGCAAGAACCCTGCCTTCAGGGAGACTTGAAGACACAGAACAAGATCCAGAGATAAGAATGTGATCGGATAAACCCGGAGAAAAAAAAAGATTAATGCAAAGAGAAGGATAAGTTAAGAAAAGATCAAGTATGTTGGGCTGATCACTAAGACGATCAGGGAAACGGGTTGGGAGTTGCACCAACTGCTCAAGGTTATTCTGGATAGAACAGTGGTAGGCGAGTTCCTCAGCTGACTCATGAGAACTAGAGGTGGTGAAAGTTGAAATCACTTAAAATTATGAATTCTGAGAAAGGAAAAGAGGAAAGAATATATTCTATTTTGGAGTTAAGATAGTCGAAGAATTTTTATAGTCCTTAGAGTTAGAAGATAAGTAGATAGAACAAAAGAGTTTAGTCGTATAGTTCAAAGAGAGATGAAGCCATAATGTAGAGACTTTAAAGTAGAAAATTCGGAAGACTCCAAATTAGATACACGAGAATAGACATCATCATCGCACACATATACACAGCATCCGCCTTTGGATAACAATTGAGGATAGAAACAGTAGGAGGTAACAGAGTAGGGTTTGATTTCAGCGCACTCAAAAACCAGAGTTTTAGTCAAGAACAAAAGATGAGGTCTAGAAGAGACGTGGTGTTCGACAAAGTGGAGATTAGACAAGAGGTAGCGAATGTTGTTGAAATTAGTGAAAAAAAATGACACCGTGCACCAGGGGAAGCCGGAAGTAGGGTCTAGGTGGCACCAATCCCATCACCGGAGGCTACCAACTCCCAATTGGTGAGGGGAGAAAGGGGTGGATGAGAGGCTATTTATCGTAGTTGTTCCTCTAGGCTTCTCCGAGGCAGCTTTATGTTTTGCCATTTTTAATTGTTTTAAAAAGGTAATAAAAAGATGTGATGATGAGGGAAAGAAGTGGGAGCAAAGGCACTCCAATACGGGTCAAGGGTACACTACAGACCCTCTGAGAAAGTGAAACACAAGTATATATATATATATATATATATATATATATATATATATATATATATATATATATATATATATATATATATATATATATATATATATATATATATATATATATATATATATATATATATATATATATATATATATATATATATATACCCATTTTGATAGTTTTACATAATTATTTATCTGAAGAAGCTACCTAAAATGTTACCTAACCAATCTGAAAAATATCGAAACCAAGGCGAAAACTTTACGTTAAACGCTCTTTCTCTATTTCAGAATATTATCAATAAGTTTTGATTTAAGGACAAAAAAAATGAGAGAGAAAGGAATTATAAAAAAGTGATCATTTACTTAAAAATGCAGTTATGAATCCGTTAAAACTATAGTTGGGTAAACCATGGAATATGACCAATCGAAATGAGCCATAATAAATAGTTATGTTTTGTAATTCATTAAATTCTGCCAAATTATATAAACGATGAAAGAAATGTGACAGGATATAATGAAATTTACAGAAATTTTTAAGATCAAATAAAAATACTGACAGGACCTTTAATATATATATATATATATATATATATATATATATATATATATATATATATATATATATATATATATATATATATATATATATATATATATATATATATATATATATATATATATATATATATATATATATATATATATATATATCGCTGTGGTCAGTGGTGCTCAACCACCCTGACAAGGAGTTGCTTAACCTTGAAGAGGTGCAGCGGCTTAACCCGAAGGGATTTCTGCCCGAGGATTGTTGAAGGGTCCTTGTAACCGTATGGGGGCAAGAGAAATTCAGAAGGTACTAATTGGTAACTCCGAGAAGCTGTGACAGGCTTAGCTAGCCGACAGTGGATTGTTATAGCTCAAGTTGCGCAAGAGGAGCCTCGTAACCCAGACGGATCTTTTCGGTTGCTGACACGGCGAGAAAATGGACTACGAAAAATGACTATGCGCACTGGTACAATTAATGCAAGTACATTGGAGGGAAAAGAGGAGGAGATAGTAGAGATGATGGGAGAGAGAAGATTGTGTGTCTTGGGCGTCTGTGAGACACGTTTAAATGGGAAAGGTTGCAAGGTGCTACACCGAGACTATCGAATGTTGTTTACAGGAAGAGAAGGAGAAAGAAAATATGGCGTCGCACTGATCTTGTCGCCAGAGGTTGCTGACCGAGTGGAGAAAGTTGTTCATAAAAATGATAGAATGATGGCAGTAGTACTTAAGTTGGGAGACAGGAGAGTGGGACTGATTCAAGTTTACGCCCCACATCAAGGAAGACCGTTAAATGAGAAGGTAGAGTTTTATGAGCAGTTGCAGAACACATATGATGGCATAAATGCGGAAGTGAAAATACTTATGGGTGATTTCAACGCTCATGTTGAGAGAGAGAGGGAAGGCATAGAGGCGGTGTTGGGGGCGTATGGTGTGGGTGAGAGGAATACAGAGGGCGAGCGTCTACTGGATTTTGCTGTTGGAAATAACTTGGCAATCATGAATACTTTTCATGCACATAGAGAATCACATAAGTGGACTTGGTACAGATGGAATGGAGAAGTAGGAAGCTATACGGAAAAATCTATGATAGATTTGATAATGGTAAATGATAAGAGAATAGTAAATGATGTAAAGAGCATCCCATCTGTGTCGCTGGATTCAGACCATAGGTTGCTACTGGGTAAATTTGATTTGGAGAGTCCGGAGAGGCCAAGGAGAATTATAAGGGAAAGGATAGCGGTAGAAAAGTTAAAAGAACAACAGGTGGTTAACACACTAAATGAGAAGATAAGAACTTGTAAACCAAATAACGAGGAGGTATTTGGAGGGGTGGAAGAGGAATGGAAAAACTTCAAAGGATAATATAAAGAGATGTGCTAGAGAAACGTTAGGAGTTAAGAGGATGGGAGGTAGAAAGAAGAGAACTGCTTGGTGGACAGATGATGTAAGCCTGGCAGTAAAGGAGAAGACAGAGGCATTTAGGAAATGGATGAAAAGGAGAAGCCCTGAGACTAGATTGGAATATGTCGAGAAGAGAAACAGAGCAGAGGAGTTGAAAAGGATAGCTAAGGAACAATCATGGGAAAGAATAGGAGAACAACTAAGACAGGATATGAGAGGAACTAAGAAGCTAATTTACAACATCTCAAGGAAGTTTAAGAAGGGAGAAGCAGCAGCGTCTCATGCAGTAAAATATAAAGATGGTATATTGCAAGTTGAGCCGGAGAGGGTTCAGAATAGATGGCGGGAATACTACTCGGAGTTGTACAATGGAAGGGTGGAGGTCTTGTTTGAACCAGTGCAAAGGGTTGATTTGGCAGAGGGTCGAGAGGAGGAAAGGTCAATTACTTTGGATGAGGTTAAAAATGCAATAAGTGGCATGAAAAATGGGAAGAGCCCGGGATGTGACGAACTACCAGCGGAGATTTTCAAAGCTGGGGAAGATGTGGTGTTGTGGATGTTTAGAATGATTGACGGTTTTTGGAAGGAGGAGAGAGTACCAAGAGAGTGGGGTAAAGCGATTATATGTCCAGTGTTTAAGAAGAACGACAAAAGTGATTGTAACAACTATAGAGGTGTATCTTTGCTTAACCATACCATGTAAAATATATGAAAGAATATTGGAAAAAAGGTTGAGAGAGATGGTTGAAAATAAACTGAATGAGGCTCAACATGGATTTAGACCAGGTAGGGGAACTACGGACCTAATATTTAGTCTCAAGATGTTAATAGAGAAAAACTGGGAATGGGCAAAAGATATATATCTGGCATTTGTCGATTTAGAAAAGTCATTCGATACTGTGCCTAGAGAGAGATTGTGGGATGCACTAAGTGACCCATACTACGCAATAGTATGTATGAAGTAAGTAAGAGTGCAGTTAGAACGTCATATGGTGTGGGAGACTGGTTTGATGTGACAGGCTGGGGTTAGACAGGGAGGAGTGCTATCGCCGCTGCTTTTCATAATATTTATGGATAGATGCATAAGAGAGGTGGGTCTTCGAGGAGGAGGTGGGTCTGTTGATGGTGTATGCTGATGACATAGCGGTAGTGACAAAGGACATGGTATCGTTGCAGGAAGCCCTAAATAGGTGGTCCGATGTTCTACAACTGGAAGGAATGAAAATAAATAAGGAAAAGACTGAGGTGATGAAAATCTCGAGAGTACAGGATGGTACTGTAATACGAGTGGAGGGTGTGTTGGTGAAAGAAGCAGAAAAGTTTAGCTATTTGGGGGTCACAGTGAACTCAAACGGAGATATGGCAAGGGAAATTGAGGAAAGAATTGACAAATTCTCGAGAGGGGTGAGGCAATTATACCCACTCTTGAGAAATAGACACGTGCCAAGGAAGGTGAAGGTGCTTGTGTACACAACGATGCTGCGACCAATGCTTATGTATGGTTCGGAGGCATGGACATTAACAACCCGAACTAAAAGCAGGGTGGAGGCGGCAGAAATGAAGGTCCTTAGGTTGATAGTAGGAGTGAGCAGATGGGAGAGAAGGAGAAGTTCAGAAATTAGGGAGGAATTGGAAGTGGCGCCTATACTGGACTTGGTGGAGAGACAGCAGCTGAAGTGGTATGGACACGTCAGGAGGATGGATGGTAGGAGATACCCTGCCATATTTTATGACTGGCATCCTGAGGGGGGACGACCAGTAGGAAGACCAAGGAAGAGATGGAGGGATGGAGTGTCGGATGCCATTCTGAAGAGAGGACGCACCATTGCGGAAGTGGAAGAGGAGGAAGTATACCTGAACAGAGGCGTGTGGAGGGGCTTCGTAAATGACAGGGCGTTGCCCTAATCTTTGCGCTTGGTGAGAAAGGTGAGAAATATATATATATATATATATATATATATATATATATATATATATATATATATATATATATATATATATATATATATATATATATATATATATATATATATATATATATATATATATATATATATATATATATATATATTATACATAAGAAAAAATTGATCAGTAAAATTGAAATACGAAGACCAATGTAACATTTTTTCAATACCAATTATTTTCCTACGTGAAAAGTTACCTCTGCCGATTTCACTCATTTCAGTACTACTAGAAAAAAACATATATGAATGACTTTTATAAAAAGGGTATTAAATATACCTGAATGCAATAAAAGCATCTCCCAGTTCACCACCAACAATATGAACACCTCCTTCTGGTATTGACAAACCCTTAAAAAATTCTCGGATGTCGTGAGCGTTTGCCGACCACGGCAAATTTTGAAGACGAATGATAACACTCATTTCTGAAAAGTAATATATATATATATATATATATATATATATATATATATATATATATATATATATATATATATATATATATATATATATATATATATATATATATATATATATATATATATATATATATATATATATATACCGTGGCTCAAACGGTAAAGTGATTGACTCACGTGCTTGAAGGCACCGGTTCGATCCCACTTTGGGATCCTAGGTATATACTACCTAGAAAAGTTCCTCTCCTAGAATAGGGCAATGCCCGTGAGATGTAAACTTTTTTCTTAAAAAATATATATATATATATATATATATATATATATATATATATATATATATATATATATATATATATATATATATATATATATATATATATATATATATATATATATATATATATATATATATATATATATAAAAGACTGGTGTCTTTAACTGAAGACAGTAATAATAGCTTAAAGATATATTCCCATGTGAGAAGCAAAATTGAATATGAGGTAGAATATTTTTAATTAAAGATAAGTGATGTTATCGATGTACTAGAAGACAATAGCAATGTCCGAAAATTTAACAAAAGAAAATCATTATCAATGTTTGGAAAAATCTAAAAGGTTTTTTAATGTTTGCCAAATTTAATATTGATTTTGAATAACCATTCTTAAGAGAAATAGCTTGTGGCTGTAGACCATTATCATGGAATGAATATGAAAAAATTTACTAATTGATCATGAAAAAAAACAACATAGGTTCTGGTGATTGTTTAAAAGATTCAATTGTGAGAATGTAATAATTCAGATAAAAAAGAAAATACATTTTTGAAGATTTAAAATCATTTAGTTATAATAATGAAAATGAATTATTCATCACTGAGGGCTTAAATGATAAAACTGCAGATGATCATTTATATCTTGAAGATGCTTTAGAAGTTCATTATAATAGTAGAAGTCTCCACATATCCCAGATTTCATATGAAACTATTCTTCAAATTTCTGCAGATAAACTTAATTTTCTAAAAAAGCGGATGAAAAGTTTTAAATTAAGGATTGTATAGCCGATTGAGATCTGAAGACACATCAGAAAAGCTGTTAAAAGGCAGAAGAACTTTCAATGAATGTTCATTCGTCCAAAAACTGTGCCCATATAAGAAAGCAGCATGTAGAACAACTGTCAACTAACGATATAGAAAAATGTAGTGTTTGTTGCAAATGTGGCTAAAGGTTTGGTTATAAGTGAAAGTGATCTTAATGCACTGAAACGATTGGATTCTAAGAAAAAGAAATTGAACTACCAGGAAAATATAGTGAGCAACAAAAAAAAAAGTTAATTGAACAGAAGCAACAGCAACAAGCATTTGTAGGTGATGTACTGTTGGTAATTGTGCAATTATTGATAATATTTGAACACGATCCAATCTTAGAAAAATATATATATATATATATATATATATATATATATATATATATATATATATATATATATATATATATATATATATATATATATATATATATATATATATATATATATATATATATATATATATATATAATTTTTGATAACCACTATGATAAACCGTGGAATCATTATTTATATTCATATAACTGCTAAAAGATGTTATAATCTCGAGGAATCGAACCCGGGCCCCAAAAGATGGAAGTCCGTTGTGTTGACCACTACTCCACTGATGGTTCAAAAGGATATAATCCAGAACTTCTACTGACATTTCTCGCCTAGTGAAAAGTCCCTTCAATATATCCCCGACCACAACTTGGGCGTAGCGTCAACATGGACCAGGTTCTATCCTGAGTATAAACCGACAGTGCAAATTTTATAATTTTTGATAACCACTATGATAAACCGTGGAATCATTATTTATATTCATATAACTGCTAAAAGATGTTATAATCTCGAGGAATCGAGATTATAACAGTTATAGTCTTCGATTTCCTTCTCAACAATAAATATCGTTTGCCTGATACTGTTTGTACAGTTTCCAAAAAATACTCTCTACTTCATTTTCCATTACAATAATGACACGTGCTCTTCGCAAATACTTATCACAGCATTATCCTCATAAAATTTTTAATCCACTTACAACACCCCATCAAAATCTACCTATTTCATAGTTTTCAGTAGTTTACAAATTTAATTGTCCTTTACGTAATAAAGGACAATGTGTGAATATCAAGGAATTTCTTTTCACATCTCTTCTTTGTCATCCCCTCCTTTTTCAAATATACGCAACCACACGCTCTCTTGTCATTTCCTTTCTCTTCCTAAGCATTTCTCTGTTCTAGACACCCATTCTGATTCTTTCTCTCTTCGTATACTGGAATCTTTGTACATACACAATCACAAGCCTCAATTCAACATCGATCTTACATCTTGTGCCACACATTGTACAATCTTAGCTATTTCACACCAACCTCCAATATGTTTCCCTCCTAATCTGCTCTCTGTGTTAATTTTTATTACGGCTCTCTCATTCATCCCTTTCTTATCATTTAATCTAAATGCGCTATGTCATCTTCTACTGAGCACATTCCCTTTGATATCATTGGTTCTCCCCCTCCCCTTCTCATATTTTCATGCATGCTTGTATGACTGACTTTTCATCTTTCCATATTTTCAAGTTTTTCCATTGCCAAAGTAAGTATATATGTATATGTATGTATGTTTTATATATATATATATATATATATATATATATATATATATATATATATATATATATATATATATATATATATATATATATATATATATATATATATATATATATATGCACGTATGTGTATATGTATGTGTGTCCATATGTCTTTGTATGTATACAGATATTTATGTGTGCATGAATGTATGTATGTGAATGTATGTATGTGAGCATGTGGATGCATCTATGTATTTGTGTATGTATCTGAGTATCTGCGTACGTATGTGTGTGCATGCATATATTGTATGTATGCATGTACCCAGGTATGTAGGTTTATATGTATGCATGTATGTGCACCTATGTGCGCTTGGATTCATGGTGTGCATGTGGTTTGGTCAAATGTTCGTTAGTTCGATCTATAGTATGTTAGTACATAAGTGTATGCTTGACCATAGGTCTCATCTTTTCGTTCACAAGCAATTTTCTCATTACAGTTCTCGTTTCTGCCGTGTCACATTGTTCATTAATTACCATAACCTTTCATTATATATTATGTTCTTTTCATATATATATTTTTTTCATGTCAGTTATTTTTATTGTTTTTTGTGTTTATTGATGTAATTTTTCTTACTCTTAGCAGCAATCTTGAAAATGATCCTAGTTATGGACTGAAACGTAGATAATGTTAAGATTAATGTCAAAGATTTATGTATGAATTTTACATCTGTTTATTTTGATTAGATGCTGTATTTTAAGTCAATATAATTTTCTCATTGTCATGCCAAATTCATTTTAGCCATCTTTTTTATAAAAGCTCAAAAGGAGCAATTCCATATATATATATATAATTATATATATATATATATATATATATATATATATATATATATATATATATATATATATATATTATATATATATATATATATATATATATATATATATATATATATCGTTCATTTATGCAAAAAATAGGCAGGATTTCAATAAATTAGAAAGACGACACCGATATATATATATATATATATATATATATATATATATATATATATATATATATATATATATATATATATATATATATATATATATATATATATATATATATATATATATGGGCGAGCTGAAAGGTAATGTCTGTTCTGCTGTAAAATCTCATATACTGAAAGTAGGTCAAAAGTTTATTCAATAAACATGTAATATTATTTTTCTACATAACCTCCTCGAACATAAATATATATTTGTAAACGTTAAACGCATTTCTCGAAACCGGTTAAATAGAAGTCTTGATCTGTTTTTAGGAACCAATCTGCCACCGCTTTCTTCACCTCATCATCGGAATGAAATCTCACACTTTGGAAATAAGTGAAAATCACTAAGGGTCAGATCAGAACTGTAGGGTGTGTGATCAATGACCCCAAAGTTCAAGTGTTGAAGCTTCTGGGCACATTGTCATGATGCACGAGAAAAACGGTACGGTTTGGTCTTATCCGACAGATGCAGCTCTTCAATTTCTGGAAATTTCACAATAACGATAGGAGTTTACAGTCGCGCCCTTCGGTATGTTCCGAATAGATGAAACATTCCAATTCCCAGAATGCTGTCAGCATGAGTTTACCAGCCGAGGGTTGTCAAACTTTCCTACGCAAGGCGAGTTTGGGTGTCTGAATTTCATAGACTCATTTTCCTTCTCGATCGTAGTGATGGACCCACGTTTCGTCCTCCTGTTATAATGTTCTGAAGAAATTAAGTACACCTTCGGATTGCAATTCAAAATCTTGCACGTTGCTTTATCAAAGTATCATTATTAGCTTCCATTTTTCTATCACTGCACAACAACGAAGCCAAATAACTATATCTATTATACAAGCTTCAACCTTTCGAACGCAAGTCTTAAGATGATTATACCAGTTTCCGTTGCTTAGCAACGCAACAACTGGCGTTACTTTACAGACCGCCCTCGTGTGCGTATATATATATATATATATATATATATATATATATATATATATATATATATATATATATATATATATATATATATATATATATATATATATATATATATATATATATATATATATATATATATATATATATCAGAGGTGGGCATAAGCGCAAAATGAAGCGCAAAAGCGCAATTTGCGCTTTAAAATTTTTTTTTGCGCTTTTGCGTTTTGCGCTAAATTTTGAAAATGTGCGCTTTTGCATT
>SEYY01003995.1:30000-40000 GCA_009176605.1 Armadillidium nasatum
AAATTAAAAGACAACAATAACGTTTGCAACTTTTTCATCTAAAGTGTTTTGTTCAAAAACGTTGCAACTCTTCAGAGGTAAATTACATGTTATCGAATGAAATGTTTTTAGTGAGCAATGAGTTATTAAATTATTAAACCTATATCATATAACATTTAACCTCATTGACATTCCACTGAATTTTATCTTAATTTCAGGCTTCTTTAATAATTTTATAAACAGGTCCAAGCAAATTTTTAACTTTCGCACTTAGCAGGAGGAATACCATCAGGACCGTACGCCTTCTTAGTGTTAAGCTCAGAGAGAGCAGAAGTGACGTCTTTAGAAGAAATTACAATTTTAGGCATAAATGAGTTAGAGGGGGTTGAAGGAGTAGGAACAGCTCCGGAATCGTCTAAGGTTGAATTTAAGGCAAAAGTTTGAGCAAAGAGTTCAGCTTTAGAGGAAGGCAAAACGGCAGTTGAACCGTCAGAAGATACTAGAGGAGGGAAAGAGGAAGAAGCAAAGTTAGAGTTGACATTTTTTACAAAATGCCAGAAAGGGCGAGAGGAAGAGGAGCCAGAAAGATTATTGCATTTGCAACGGAGAACAGTTTTTAGTATCTCGAAGAACAGATTTTGCACGATTCCGGGATGAAATATAAGTTGCATGAGATTCTGGAGTTTGAAGACGACGGTAGTCCCTGAAGGCAGCATCCCTGCGGCGGATAGCACGAGAACAAGCAAAGTTAAACCAAGGTTTATTAGGTTTAGTGGAAGGGAAAGAATATGGAATGTACGCCTCCATGCCAGAGAGAATCACCTCAGTTATGCGCTCTGCACACTCCGAGGGACCCCTCCCACGGAAACAGTAATCATTCCATGGAAAATCAGAAAAGTACGACCGCAAGTCAGGCCAGTTAGTGGCACCGAAATGCCAGAAACGTCTCATATATATATATATATATATATATATATATATAATATATATATATATATATATATATATATATATATATATATATATATATATATATATATATATATATATATATATATATAGTAGGCAAAGGCCAGATATCTTCTCATTTCTACCAGAGTTGGGTGGAAATCTAGTCAAATTAAAGACTGACATGTCCCCCGATACATGACGTTTGAAGTTGTGCAAGTCAAAGGAAATTGGGAAAACAGATGAAGGGAGTGTGTTCCAAACTTTAAAAATCGAGTACATGTAAGATTGAGCATAGCAGCTAAGTCTGGGATCGGAATTGAACAGAGAAACGATGAGACTCGAGTAGAAAGGGGTGTCGCAAGAGACCTTTTCAATTAAGGAGGAATGCGAAGGGAGAGTTCAGCTGTCTATTGTAATAGCGATAGTATCGAGGGCATGGGCGTCGTCAGAGGGGTGCAGCTGCCCAATCCCCCTAGAAGTTATTTATAATTACTTTTAGTGACGGTTTATAAAGCGATTTACTTATATAATTGACGTTACTTGTCTTGATTGAAATAACGAAACAAATACCTTACTTAACCTAACTAGATTTTACTTTACTTGCTTCTATTATTAACCCAGGTATATTTCTACAAAAAGAGGCCTGAACCCTACACTAATTAGAAACAAGCTAAATTTTGAATGTTTTATATGGGTATGAAAACAGGTGATTGTGAAAATTTCCAAAGTTTACCGGGGGCGGAATTTTTTCAAAAATTCTTAGCCTAGAAAACTGAAACAAAAGCCATTAGACGCGTAATTATATTGTCCACAATATTTATTCCTTAATAAGTAGCTGTATTTCCTTTAGTTTATTCGTAAAATTTAAAAAATCAAGGCTTTAGAAAAATTTTGAAAGTTTTCTTAAATATTACCGACAGAAATAATTAGAAAATAAAAAATATTATCCAAATAAAACGTTTGGAGTAATTATTGTAGTTTATAATGCATTTTACTTTTGTCTCTACGACCAATAAAAGCAGTGCTACCCAGTTTTCAGCGAATCGAGGTAGCAGTTTGAGTTGGATAAGTTGAGAGCGGCAGGCAAGGACATGTCTTATTTCAATCGGAGGGCCACCTCGGCCCAGTTTTAAAAACTTAACATTTTATGTAAATCTTTATTTGATTTTTGCAGGTTTTTTTTTTTTTTTTTTTTTTTTTTGCATCTAGCATTTAGTACAAATTCTAGCATTATTTTCAGACTTTTGGCTTTTTTTTGGATATTATAGTTGGAAATGATGAAAATTTAATCTATTTCTCTATACAGTATTTTCCCAATTTTCATTTCCCCAAAGTAAATATATTGCTCTAGCGTTTTTAAATAGCTACTCAGGTTTTAGTAGGTTCTTTTCATGTCACATATTATTTAGTAATAGTAAGTTACTTCGATTTTTCTTTTGATTTGCCGAAAGAGCCATTTTTACTACATTCTTTTTACATATATATATATATATATATATATATATATATATATATATATATATATATATATATATATATATATATATATATAATATATATATATATATATATATATATATATATATATATATATAATATATATATTATTATGTGTTAAAAGTTGGGAACAATGCCTTCGCCTCGGGCTGTCAATTCAGTCTCTATTAGAAGCTATGCAAGGTAGAGTCTTTTGATAAGTGATGTTGAACCACTGCCCTTCATTAATGAGTCACCCACGCGCACCAACACGATTTATTGTAGCCTCATTTATGCAATAGACACTTCGAAGGAACACCTTAAAACGTGCATCGTAACCTTTGATTATTCTTCTAAATTTAAAAGCACAGGAGATAGTAATGTCTTATGGTATATACTACGAAAACTTCCTCCCATACCTATTTAAAGGAGAAACATATTTGTGATCTTTGAGCTCACATTTATTAACATCTTATATAGTACCAACTGTGTTGCAAGAAAATTGTGCCTTAAAAATCCGAAAACAGAAAAATTCAAGGAACTTTATGAAAGCGACCAATTATTGAGGTGTACTGAAGAGAACATAATAGTCACAAATGTTCGCATCTATTTAAAGGAAATACCAGAAATCGCATCTGATAATAGTAGAACGTCCAAGCTGTGGGCTTTATATAAAGAATATGACTAATCAAGTTATGCATAGCAGGTTAAAACACTTGGAATCTGTGACTCGCATTCTTATATCATCAATCAAATGCTAATATTATTTCATGCTGCTGGACACAGCAGAGCTGTCACGTTTATCTAGAACAGATGTTTGGGTTAAAAAGCAAAATGAATTCGACGGGCAGAAAGTGACTGAAGAAAATTAATGGGAACAGAAGAGTTGAGAAGACAAATGTCCTAGACTCCACCTTTTTAAAGAGAGCTGTGTGAATGGAACCATCCAAGATGTGTGAGGTGTACTCCTTACAGGGGCATACATCATCCCTATAAAGCAAATGAAGTGGCGAGAAGAAACTACGAAGGTGCCTCACAACTCCCAACCTCTTAGAAGCTTCTTTAGAAAGAGAAACAATTTGATCTTTCCAAGAAAGATTACGAGAAAAAGAAACACCGAGAATATTAACGACAGATGAAGGTTTTAGATGTGTTTTCGAAGAAGATAGTAGTGTGGAAGATTGTGTCGAGTAGTGAGATGGTGAAGCTGAGTTTTTGAGGCATTGAAAATCACCCTGTTTTCTCTGCTCCAATTTGAAATACGAGAAAGATCCGAGGTTAGTTGCTCCAAAGCTACCCTCCTTGCATCAATTAACTGCTGTTGGGAGTGTGAAAGTTATCTTCATTGGAGTGGGTAGGTGATGAAGTACTAGGTCATTAATGAAAAATAGAAAAGTGTCGGGGATTGGACATAACCTTCCGGAAAAGTACTATTAATAAATATAAAGAATGAACGATGGCAGTCTACAATAGCTGCTGTAGAACGACCAGAAAGAGGAAATCAGAGAAAAGGATATATATTGAACAAGGGTGGTTTTGAAATCAAAGCTTTGTGCCAGACTCTATCGAAAGCTTTCGATATGTCCAGCCACAGCAAAAGATTCCCTGAAATGCCGAAGAGAGGAGGACGAAAGGACGAAGAGTCAGAGAAAAGGGAAAAATCACCAGTAGAGCTTTTTTTACGAAGGGTATACTGGCGATCAGAGAAAAGATTAGAAGAATTGAAAGGTTCCCATCTCTTTCTGTTAAGAATAGATTCGAAAACTTTAGACAGAATGGAGATTAAAGAAATGGGAAGGTCGCGAGAGATATTCTTTGTCACAGACTGAATGAGCGCACGTTCCAGCAAGAAGGGAAGGTTGAAGTAGAAAGACAGAGACGAATTGGTTTATCAAGGCAGGATGTAAATTCAGAAGCACAAGTTTTGAGAAGCATAGGAGAGATACCATCAGGACCGTACGCCTTCTTAGTGTTAAAATATAATAATGAGTTGGAGTGCGTTGAAAGGGGTTAAAGGATTAGGAAAAGCTCCGGAATTGTTTAAGGTTGAATTAGAGGCAAAAGGTTGAGCAAAAAAAGTCTGCTTTAGTAGAAGGCAAAACGGCAGCTGTACAGTCAGAGGAAAGTAGAAGAGGGAAAGAGGAAGAAGCAAAGTTAGTTGGACAATTTTTTTTTTTGGCAAAATGCCAGAAAGGAAGTTAAGATGTGGAACCAGAATGTTATAGCATTTCACTGAGAAAAGTTTTTTTGTGTTACGAACATATTTTGCACGATAACGGAATGAAATATAAGTTGCGTGAGTTTTTGGAGTTTGAAGACGACGGTATCCCTGAAGACAGCATCCCTTCAGCGTGTATATATATATATATATATATATATATATATATATATATATATATATATATATATATATATATATATATATTATATATATATATATATATATATATATATATATATATATATATATATATATATATATATATATATATATATATATATATATATATATATATATATATATATATATATATATATATATATATATATATATATATATATATATATATATATATATATATATATATATATATATATACACAGCATTTCACATAATTGAAATGTAATAATAATAAATCTTCAAAAGTTTGATCGGAAAAAAATTTAGTAATGTAAGACTAAATTTTCTTTTTTCATTTTTAAATCTTAACTTTTCTTTCTGAGTGTTATTGAAATTCGACCATTAAATTTTTTTAATTACTAGTAACTTTATAATTGGCATTCTATAGACTTAAAACCAAAGAGGATAAAAGTGTTGTAGAAAAGTAAGTTTGATTTGAATAGTTTCATTATCTAAGATTATTGAACAAGATTACTTTATGAGGTTTCAATTTGTATATTACAGTTTCAATTTGTAAATTACAAACTTTCACAATTTAGATTTTTAAAATTGTAAAAATTTTGGGAACCAATAATATTTAGTGGATTTCTTAAATTAATCTAGAACTTAATTTTTAACTTGATAGATTAATTGGTTGATTCTTGGTTTAAATGGTAATGCAATATAACATGAAATAATTTAAAATAGATTGCAAAGAGAGAACGAGAAAATGGCTATAGAGATATTCGGTGAATTCATAGACATGAATTTATAGGGGCTGTTATGCTGTCTACTCGACAACATTAGTATGAACGGCAAATGTTCAGAGTTTGTGTGTGCGTGCGTGTTTATATATATATATATATATATATATATATATATATATATATATATATATATATATATATATATATATATATATATATATATATATATATATATATATATATAATATATATATATATATATATATATATATATATATATATATATATATATATATATATATATATATATATATATATATATATATATATATATATATATATATATATACATATATACCCTCCTTCATTCAAAGGTAAAACTAAAGAATGTTTTAACACTTTTAAAGAAGACTTCAAAAGATTCTGGGTCACACATTTGATACATTTTTTAAAAAACCCCTAATCGCGCAACCAACTCTGCAAAACAGGAAACTAAATATAGTTGGCACTCTCTCACAAAATGACTCAAGCAAAGAATCAATCAACCACCTTCAACACAACAAACAAAGGAGTTTTTAAGAACTTCACTCAACTAGGACATGAATTGAATGAATGAAAAAAATCATGCCCATCAAATTATATATATATATATATATATATATATATATATATATATATATATATATATATATATATATATATATATATATATATATATATATATATATATATATATATATAGAGAGAGATATATATGAGAGAGAGAGAGAGAGAGAGAGAGAGAGAGAGAGAGAGAGAGAGAGAGAGAGAGAGAGAGAGAGAGAGAGAGAGAGAGAGAGAGAGAGAGAGAGAGAGAGAGAGAGAGAGAGAGAGAGAGAGAGAGAGAGAGAGAGAGAGAGAGAGAGAGAGAGAGAGAGAGAGAGAGAGAGAGAGAGAGAGAGAGAGAGAGAGAGAGAGAGAGAGAGAGAGAGAGAGAGAGAGAGAGAGAGAGAGAGAGAGAGAGAGAGAGAGAGAGAGAGAGAGAGAGAGAGAGACTCGACATTCATACGATGAAACAAAAATTCTCCTAAACGTGACCATCTGGACGTGAAAGGACAGCAATAGCGAACGTTTAATAGTTGCCGGGTCACTTTTAGTACACCAAAAATTTTTTAGAAACAAATGAATTACATATATACTTAGTGATATATTTATAATTTACACATGCACAAAAATTATCACAAACTAAATTAGCATGAATCACAAAGAAACGAGTAGAAATTAACACTAAACATTGGCAAATGATAAACTGCAAAGGGAAAAATAATCAGATAACATACATAGTATATAAACTATTATAGAATTGTTTCGATATTATTTAATTTTTAATTTGTTGTTATTAGTTTATCGCCGCAAATGAACAAAACATTGTAGGACAAGTCGAAGAACGGACGGAAGAGTTGGAATCATCATCATACGTTTAGCATGTTGCATAATTTCTGAGAATTTTTTTTTAAATCTATTTTTTGAGTTTCCTCGTCACGTGGGTCACTGAAAAGTTGGTAGTGGTCAGGAGGACAATTTTATTCCACTGCTCTACACACGCTAGACACATCAGCCTACTGGACCACACATGACGGACTAAGATCCTCACAATCTTCTGCACTATATTCTATTAACATCTATAGTATCATTCTTCTGCCTACAAACAATTCTCTACAACAAACACATACACACATTCACCAATCAGAAACACTGAAATAGTTGACAATCCAACCCACCTCATTAATGCATACCTTCCTGACAAACCAAGATTACATAACATTCATACACACAAAACCAAAATATAATTAGTAATAAAATACACAGAACTACATATCAAAGATGTCAACTGGAACCAGAAACAAACAAACTTTCGAGATGCCCCGCGTCCACAACATTCATATAAGGCAGTTTTAAATTACATTTATGAAGGACTTGTGGGTACGGACGGCGAAAGTGTTTTGCTTCCAGGAGGTAGTTTAGTCCCTCAATTAAGAGCGGGACAAGAGGGGAAGTAGTAGTAGTAGTAGTAGTATATATATATATATATATATATATATATATATATATATATATATATATATATATATATATATATATATATATATATATATATATATATATATATATATATATATATATATATATATATATATATATATATATATATATAATCAGAGGGAATTTTTATAATAGTGTAAGTCTACGGTAATTATTATGAAAAGTTTCATTTACTGAAAAATCTTCAGTCACAGTCACTGCAAGCGTCCTGTCTATTTTGAGTACATACAGTATGACGAGAAATAAATATATATATATATATATATATATATATATATATATATATATATATATATATATATATATATATATATATATATATATATATATATATATATATATATATATATATATATATATATATATATATATATATATATATATATATATATATATATATATATATATATATATATATATATATATATATATATATATATATATATATATATATATATATATATATATATATATATATATATATATATATATATATATATATATATATATATATATATATATATATATATATATATATATATATATATATATATATATATATATATATATATATATATATATATATATATATATTATATATATATATATATATATATATATATATATATATATATATATATATATATATATATATATATATATATATATATATATATATACACGTTTTGCCGAGAAAGTTTAGAGAATCAAGAAACCAGGTCCAATTTAATTCAGTCATTCTTCGAAGGAAGTTTAGACGTGTTCCAGACTTCACAAACGGAGTACATGTTAGATCGAGTACAGCAGTTAAGTCTGGAGTTAAGAGAGTTCGACATAGAAAGAAAGAGGCAGTGTAGAAAGGTGTCGCACGAGGTATATGACTGAATAGTTTGGGGAAATAGTGTTCGTTGTAATAGCGAGAATATAATTTTGCGACAATTCAATAAGCAGAATGATATTTGAGTTTTTGTGATAGAAAATAAACTGATAAAACAAAAAACCTTAGACTCCAGATAATCACGAAGAGTTGTAAGGGAACCACCCCAAACGTTTTTATATATATATATATATATATATATATATATATATATATATATATATATATATATATATATATATATATATATATATATATATATATATATATATATATATATATATATATATATATATATATAATATATATATATATATATATATATATTCACGATTCTACATTTCCTAAATGTTACTTTTTTACTTTATCTCAAATATTTTTTGAATGTATGGGATAAATAATTAATTAAAGCTGAATGAAAATACATTAAATTTCTTGCCTCTCGAACGTAGAACTATGACTCACTTTTAAACACGCACTCCAACAACCTTTTCCCCAACCAACTCCCTTTGAAAATGGGAAAACTATTATCAATTTATGTACCTATAGTTGGTAGCATAATCGATAGTATAAATCATTTATCAGAAGACTTTAACTAAAAAATTATATTCGGCCCTCTTGGCATTTAATTAATTTTCTGCGTTTTTCGATATACATCTGATAGTACCAGTAACACTTCGTTTTTCGATATAGATCTGATAGTTACCAGTAACTCGACAAAAAAAAAAAAAACTTACCGAATAGCTTTGTCTTTTCCATGACAAATCAGTCGTCTTTGAATACAGTACTGCCACCTGATGAATATTATGTCAAATAATGAGTTTACGCGTAAGTTCCACTATATTTCATTTTATGTCCTTTATGCAACACTCGGTACCAAAACATACGTATGTGGTTGAAAAATTTTTTCCTCAATTAACATTTTAAAAAAAAGAAATAAAACTGATTAACATTTATTATTATACTATTGAAATTCATTCCTAATTCCTGAATTATAAACAACAGTAATATATACAATTTAATTAAGGTAAAAGTGAATAAAAAAAAACATTTGAAAATAATCAAGCTTTCATTAATTCTTTATTCTGAATTGTAAAAATTAAAAGCATAATTCTGTTGTTGCATTCACAAACATTGAAAGTTTCAACAGTCTTGTCAGCCAATAGACATCGGTAAGGAAGAAAGACCTCTCCCAGGATGGTAAAGATACAGGGTAGCTAATTATTTATGTGGCAACTATAACAGTGCTGGAAACATCTCCATATTTCGGTATTTAAATATTAATACGATCTAACATTTGGTTTTGAGTTGAGGAACCCATAAAGCAAAATTTCTTACCCTTTTGTGAAGGGTTTATAAGAACTTTGATTCCGGTACAGCCTCAGATAATGTAATATCAGTATTAGAAGTTTTGAAGCTTCTTTGAAAATGAAAATGAATCGTGTTTGTTAATAAGGAAGACCTTAGTTACCTTTTCCTCTTCAGATCACCATTCGAGCTTCAACAACATTTCTCAGTTGCTTTTTTTTTTTTTAAATACAACTGTGC
>SEYY01003995.1:45000-50000 GCA_009176605.1 Armadillidium nasatum
AGTGTTGGGAATGGATGTGGCTTGAAGTAGACACCACCACACAATTGTGGGAAGGGTTGTAAATGATCTATGATCTCACTTGTATTTTTGACTGTGGCAGAGAAAACACGATTTGTTTCCGATTAATTAGGAACTCAATATCTCAATCGTTTACTATACATAATCTTAAGCACACCTATAGTATTTACTGCAACTTCATTGAAAACCAATAATACAAACTCAATGCCCCTACAATTTTCCTAATTATTATTGGCATTAGTTTTTCTCGTAATCTTCTTGAAAAAGAATTTTTATTTCCTAAACAAACGTCTAAGAGGTTGGGTGTTCTGAGTCGCTTTCGAGAATTTCTTCATACCACCACAGTTGTTTTTTTTGAATAAGAGTATCTTGCGCTACAATATTGGGTATGATTCGAATTCAAAGGTAGTTTCACACATCCAGTTCTTCTAGAAAAGGTGAAATCTAGGGCTTTTTGACCTTAAAACTTGCCCTACTCTCACTGACTCTCCTCAAATGATTTCTGCCCTTTGTTATTTTTTTTATTGCAGCAGATTTTGAGCTCTCCAGTCTCACAACTCTTCTTTGAGTAAAAACTCATGAGACTACCCTTTCTACACAGTTTCGTACCTATTTCTAGCTCTCTGAACTCTAGACCTAACTGCTATGGTCCCTCTTACACTGTCCTCTGATAAGTCTGAAGCACTCTTACCTGTTCTGTTTTCCTCCACTCCTCTTGATTTACAATGTTTCACAAGCAGTTTATCGGGATAGGATGTGTTCCGATTCCGTATATTATATATATATAATATATATATATATATATATATATATATATATATATATATATATTATATATTATATATATATATATATATATATATATATATATATATATATATATATATATATATATTATATATATATATATATATATATATATTATATATATATATATATATATATATAGTAGCTCTCCTAAAAATGGTGGAGTCTAGAGCTTTTCGCTTTAACTCTCCAGCTCAAACTTATTCTCTCCAGTCACTTTCTGCCCGTCGAATTGTTGCGTCACTCTCTTTACTATCGCTATTACAACGGACATTGCTCTTCTGAACTCTTTTCGTCGCATACCTCCCCTCCATTGAAAAGGGATCGTGCAACACGTCTTTCTACGCAGTCCCATCCTTTCTCTATCCAGCTCTCTGAACCTAAACTTAACCGCAATGCTCAGTCTTCAATGTACTCTACTGGAAAAGTCTGGAACACACTTCTTTCACCTATTTTCCCAACTTCCTATGACATATACACCTTCAAACGCCGTGTTTTAGGTCATATCGGCCTTTAATTTGACCAGGTTCCCGACTTTCCCCTTAACTATGGTGGAATTTTAGTAGGCCTCTGGTCTTTGTCCACCAGAGGTGAATTATATATATATATATATATATATATATATATATATATATATATATATATATATATATATATATATATATATATATATATATATATATATATATATATATATATATATATATATATATTATATATATATATATATAAATCCCGGTGGCCTACAAAATTTCACCGGAGTTGGAAAAATCTTATCCTGATCGAAGGAGGCCAACATGTCCGGATACACGGCGCTTGAAAGTTTGCAAGTCAAACGAAGTTGGGAAAACGGATAAATGGAGTGTGTTCCAGACTTTACCAGTAGGAGTATATGTAAGATTGAGCATAGCGGTTAAGTCTGAGAGTTGGATAGAGAAAGGATGAGACTGTGTAGAAAGGCGTGTCGCACGAGCTCTTCTCAATGGAATGGAGGAGGTATGCGACGAGAGAGTTCAGAAGAGCAGTGTCCGTTGTAATAGCGATAGTATAAGAGAGAGTGACGCAACGAATTCGACGGACAGAAAGAGACTGGAGAGAATAAGTGAGAGCTGAAGAGTTTATAAGACAACCTAGAATTGGAGAGCTGTATGAGTGGAACCACCCCAGGTGTGTGATTCATACTTCATACAGAATTTTTCCACTCCATACAGGGATGGAATGAAGAAATTCTGAAGGCTCCTCAAAGCATCTAACTTCTTAGCAGCCCGTTTAGAAAGAGAAGTAATGTGATCTTTCCAAGAAAAATCACGAGAAAAAGATACGCCAAGAATATTAAGAACAGATGAAGGTTTGAGTTGGTGTTTTCGAAGAAGATATCATAGTTGTGTGGATGATTCTGTCGAGTGGATATGGAGGTACTGAGTTTTTGAGGCATTGAAAACAACAAACGTTTTCTCTGCCCCAATTTGAAATACGTGAGAGATCAGAGGTTAGCTGCTCCAAGGCTATCCTTCTCGAGTCTATCAACTGCTGTTGGGTGGGGCGTTTTTCAGAATGGAAGGAGTAATGAAGGGTGGAGTCATCAGCATAGGAATGGATAGGAGATGAGGTAATGGAGAGGTCATTAATGAAAAGCAGAAAAAGTGTTGGTGATAGGACAGAACCCTGAGGAACACCACTATTAATATATTTAAAGGAAGAACGGTGGCCATCTACTACAGCTGCTATAGAACGAATGGAAATGAAATTAGTGAGATCACAGAGAGAAGGATAGATACCGAAAGAGGGAAGTTTAGAAATCAAAGCTTTGTGCCAGACTCTATCGAAGGCTTTCGATATGTCCAGCGCGAGCGCGACAGCAAAAGATTCATCGAAGGGCCGAAGACCATTTTATTTTATTTTTTATTATATAATATATATATATATATATATATATATATATATATATATATATATATATATATATATATATATATATATATATATATATATATATATATATATATATATATATATATATATGCAAAAAAAAAATTTTAAATCGTTTACTGCCAAAAATTTTTTTTTTTTTTGATTTTTCAATATGATATTTGCATTATTTCCAATATTACTCATGATTCTATTCTAGTTTTAAATATATAAATATGGATAAACAAACTCTTTTCATGACTTCACATACTAGATAAAAATATAGTATGCTTCATTATACATTTAATTAATTAATTAATTAATTGAGAGAGAGAGAGAGAGAGAGAGAGAGAGAGAGAGAGAGAGAGAGAGAGAGAGAGAGAGAGAGAGAGAGAGAGAGAGAGAGAGAGAGAGAGAGAGAGAGAGAGAGAGAGAGAGAGAGAGAGAGAGAGAGAGAGAGAGAGAGAGAGAGAGAGAGAGAGAGAGAGAGAGAGAGAGAGAGAGAGAGAGAGAGAGAGAGAGAGAGAGAGAGAGAGAGATCCGCATCCGCGGATAGTAAAAATTTTCTGGAAAATGATGATACTTATACAATTTCAACCTTTTTAGATTCTAGGTACAAAACAAAATTTTTTAAACCACTTGTTTCTCAGAATGTTAAAATCAAATTAGGAAGCTTATGCGATGAGATGATAGAAACAGCTAAAATAACGCCTTTCAAGAAAAAGCAAAAGCTCTCAGATACAAAAGAAACAAAATCTGTTAGCTTAAGCATTGCTAAATCAATGAAAGATCTTCTATCTTCCAGCAGCGATGAAGAATCACAGTCAGAAGTGTCAAAGGATACAATATCGATTATTGAAAATTATCTAAAACTCCCACGTTTGGAGGCAGATAAAGACCAACTGGTTTGATGGAGAGATAATTGCAAAAATTTCCCTTTTCTTGCTGAGCTGGCAAGGACTTATTTAGCAAACTGTCCTTAATTAGTCTTTGCTAGTAGTTATAATATATATATATATATATATATATATATATATATATATATATATATATATATATATATATATATATATATATATATATATATATATATATATATATATATATATATATATATATATATATATATATATATAACCTTTTTCCAAATGAGTGGAGGTTGGGGAAAGAGGTTGGTGGGGTGTTCAAGAGTTGGGTCCCCGTCCCACACCCTGGTAACATAGATTCTGGATATTATATTAAAATTAAAAGAATCTATGGCAAAAACTCTTAAAAAATTAAACTATCCGCATCTGCGCGGATATATATATATAATATATATATATATATATATATATATATATATATATATATATATATATATATATATATATATATATATATATATATAATATATATATATATATATATATATATATATATATATAGGGGATTCAAACCATTTTCATTTCCAATTTTTTCACTAAATCCTTAATAAAAAAAAATTTTTTTTTTTTTGTTTTTAAAGATTTAGAAAAATATGTAGGAATCAAATGAACGCATGATTTTAATAATAGGTGATGGCTTAGATGGTTTAAATCCTGCTCAAAGTCATCGGAAATTTTAAAATTTTCATTTAAAAAATTTTTTTTTTTAACTTCAAATGAATATTAAGATGTGATTCGCAATTTTTGTTTGGATCAGATAGATGTGTTTATTTTCCTCTAACTGTCTCAAATTCAATTTAAAAAAAAGTTTGAAAATGATAGTCGTTTTCGTTTTTTTTTTTTTTTTTTTTTTGGCAAATTTTTAACTCGTTGAAAAGTACTATTTTGAGAAAATCGCATAAACGTAAAACTCAATGTTATTTATAAAGTACATTCAAAGTTTGAATGGTCATATCTCAGGAACCGGTTGGAGTTATGAAAAACTAATTACATATTTGGAATCTGCTTATTATTATTTCCTATAAAAATATACCAAAAAATTTTTAAATTTATTTAATTAAAAAAAAATTTTTTTTTTTTTTTTGAAGTTGCCGTATTTGGCCAAACTCAAGGTCATTCTACAAGTGTCACTTGAAAAATCTTTTTCTCAGGAATTGCTTGGAATTATGAAAAATTAATTACAGATTTGGAATCTGCTTATATTTTACTACAGAACTGATGAAAAAAAAATTTTTTTTTTACCCCCAAAAGTTAGTCTCCTTACTTCGGAGGGTTTCCCTTTGAGATTTTTTGAGTGAATATATCTTGGTAACTATTTGGAATTATTGAAAACTAATTACA